>JAOTAY010020536.1:0-12297 GCA_025629805.1 Erythroxylum baracoense
GTGGCTAGACTTTTGGATAGCTTTATAAGCACATTGAACATTGAGCATCCAATGTATTTTTGTATCTTTTGTTAAGATTTTGATGTAATGTTGATTTGTAATTAAAGCTATGTATGAATTTCATTTTGATTTGGAAATTAATGAAGAATTGAAGAAGTTTCCAATGTGTATGTGCCTAGTCATCTTGTAGTTGTAAGTTTCTTATTTCAAGTCTTCCATAGGTGTAGAAATTGTGTTTTGTTTTCAAGGGAAATACTAGATCGATATAGGTAGAATTAGACAAAATTGTCTCTTATAAGTTGTAGATTATCTTTGTAGCTTTTCAATGCTATATAGTATGAAATATTTGGTTATCATAGTTGAGAGTTATGGTTATTAGAAGTTTATGATGCTGCATAGGATGGACTTTCGGGACAACTGCATTGGTTTGAACTTTTAACCCTTATAAAGGTCAAATTTCTTTTTATGGTCTTCATGGAAGTTGTAGATCTAGAAGTCCTCTTCAACATGGTCTTTTAATGACCTTAATCTGATGCTTTTAGTGAAAGTTATGCTTTTTTTTACCAATACTGGTCGGAGGAAGAAAGGAGAGAAGAGGAAACTAGCGATTGTGATGAGCACGATCGCGACCCGCAGATCCCTTCCTCCAGCCTGAACATGTTTCACTCTTTTGACCATAACTTTGTCGTCCGACCTCCAAACGACCTGATTTTTGAAGCATTGGATTCCTACTACATTCCTCTATCTCCCTCAAAAAATTTATAGCTTTGGTATAAATTTTGAAAAGGATTGATTGAATCAAAGTGAGGGGATTGGTTGGAATAGTGTAAGTTGGATATTTTTACTGAACATGCTTCAGTATTTTGATGATATGTTAATCTGTAGAGCTCCAATTATGATTATTCTTGTCTTTAAATAAATTAGAGACATAGAGTCACAAATGTTTTGAAGAAATCAAATTTTAATTCTGTCTCTAAGACTTTCAATTTCTGGATGGAAGTTGAGTATAGTGTACTACTTCAGTATAACAACAGTCCGAAAATGTTTGGGCTATAATTTTTAGATTTCTGAACCAAATGGAATGATTTTGGTGTCATTAGAAACTTAAGACAATGGGGAATAAATTTTTTGAAGAAGCCAAATTGAAATTCCGATTTGAGGTTTCCCAAAATCCATCCTGAAGTTAAAGAAATGAGTTTGCCCACGTTTTTATAACTCCGAATGTTGGGCTCCAGAAACGGGGTACAACACATAATTTTTGGTTTAGTTAACAATAAATTTCAAAAGGAAATTTCTTTGTATATGCCCATGACCACCACAAAAGTTACATTCCATATGATATGTAATGTAAGAATTAGAGTTATGTAAGTGGTACCTATAAGAATATATCATATATACATTTATAGGTATGGTGGATTATATATTCCACATATATATAATCTTGTCTTTTAAATACATGGTGGATAAGGAGCTCTCCATGTGTGATATAGCATATGACATGATAATTATTAAAAAAATAACCTATAGTGATTTTGAGTAAAAGTCATGGTTTTTCATTTCTCATATGGTCCATAATGACAACGAGCCCGCTTCATGCCATCTTCATAAGAAATAGGAATATATGAATGAGAAAAACATTACACATTATTTTGGGATAGCCATGCATGAAAATTATGCCTATTTTAGCATTGTGAACTATGTATTTTAATTTTAGAATGTGAATCATAAATGAGTGCATAAAATTTGCCTTCTATTTATGACATATAAGATACTGCATGACCATTCAAAATTTAATATTTACAGTTAGATTCTATATGCTCATGTGATGATTTATGAATAGGGTCCTTATCCAAAATTTTCTTAGTATTGGATGATACAGTTCTATAAGTGAAACTAATTTTAAGTCTATCGTTAACGATCTTTTATAATCTAAGAATGGTATTAAAATTTTCATAATGTCTCTTTTTTATGTAACAAATCATACTAATTATGATTGACAATCACCACAATTTTAGATTATTTCATGTCATACATATCATATTTCAATTTCTCATTCTCAACCATGCTTATATCTAAGAGTTTTTGAACCTTTTTATACTTAGAAAATAATTTCTTCCTTTTTAAGTGCATGATTTCTAGCCATCAAAGAGAGTTAGAACCAAATGATTCCTCATTATTATTTATAATAATGCACATGTGAGCCACCTCATTATTCGATTATCTATATTAAAATTTGTTTATATCATCCCATATGATCAATAGTGCTTTATTCTTCAAGATTCTCCTCAAGCTCAATATGGGTAATATTAACATTAACATATTCAAGACTAAGTGTATATCAAATATCATGAGCATTTTAATATATTGAAACTTTAGATAACACATTTCTTTCTAATATGTAAATAAAATATGTATTACCTTATTATTTAATGAAATCAATATATTTTCATTCGTATTCCATTCTTTACTCTCAATAATTTCCCATAATTTAAAATAGTTGGCCATGAGAAAGAGTTCTCCAAACTTGCTATGTCAAATTTTGTTAGGGAAGAAGAGGAATCCTTATCAATATCCTGCTTTTTCATAGGAAAAGAGGAACCTTATACAAATCTTGATCAATGTTAAATGGAACCTCACAAAGTGTACCCCAATCTCTCCGATTGCAAAAATTTCAAAACTACGCAACTTAAAATATTCTTCTTCATATATGAAACATTAACTTAATATATGTTACATAATTCACTTATACACTCTCTACTGTCTTAATGATCTTAGCAACTTGCCAATATCCAAAAGGTACTTCACCTAACTTAATTATGGTATATTTAGTACTTTAAAAACTAATAATTCCTATTAGAGACACAACTCTTAGGAATGTTCAACTAGCTAGTAACCTACATTTAACAAGTTGGACAACCACTAATTGGGATATCAGTTAGGTAAACACCTAGCCAATAAGAATGTCTCCTATCTATAATTTTTTGAACAGACCATTGACTAGCCTATGTACTATTTCAAATAGTACCTATTCACTTACTAAACAAGTCAAACTTAATTGTTAACTCTTTAAGTTCTTTTAAAGATTAAAAACTCTTTTGTTTAATAAAAATTAAATTAACACCATTTAAAAATTTCCTAAAAACTGATTTGATGATTAACAAGGTTTTCTTTAAAACCTTCTCAAATTTTCTCTTAATTATGACTAAGTAGTTATAGATTACGATCTATATATAAACATGTAATGATTGAAATCCTAATTTGTTGAAACGACTAACATATTAATGTGTTTTATTCGTCTTTATTTTTGGTTTTTTGTTTAAATGCTTTTGAAACTCTCTTTAAGTTGCATTTCTCCTAAACTTTGTTAATTTTCTCCATCGTTTGATTACTAAGTTTATTATATTGACTCATTGACTCATTTATCCTTTTATTAAAATTTATCTTTCACTTATTGCTAATTTTACTGTAATGGAGTTACTAATATCACTAAAAAAATTTTAATAGCAATATATTTTATTGTCATCATAACTATGGATTAGGACCTCATTTGCTCTAGCAATCTCTCTCTTTTATGTAATAATGATGCTTACCTGAAGAATTAAATGAATAACCATCACACAAATATTTGGTCATATTGAAGAAAATAAATGCTAAAGCAATATATAATGTACAATTACCTTTAATATATGTATCATAAATGATAGGTTTCAATACATCATCTCTCCATTTTTATCATTATTAAAAATGTATATAATATATCTATTAGCATCAAAGGAGAAAAATAAATAACTTTCCTCTCCCCCTCTTTAAAACCTCTATCATATAGGTAAGGAATATGGGCAAAGTCCTTATTAAACAAATGAACAATTTCTTAAAAACTCATGTGGCAATTTAAAGATCAATAATTGTTTTTTCCTGCTAGGTATATTCATCAATGCTTTCTTCCTCTAAACATGTATGTCAAGTTAATATAATCAAATGTAATTAACACAAAAGCCAGTATATATCTTCTTTTATATACTACAAATGCTTATTTCTGTCTCTTCCTCATTTGGTTGAAGGTTACTCTTTTGAAAGCAATTTTTTTACTTTTGGTAAAATAAGGTCTCCTATTGATTTTTCTTTTAAAATCTATTATTAGAGATACCATTATTACTCCTCAGTTAATATTAATGAAGGTGATAAAATTTCTTATTAGTCATTTGATACCAATTGATATTGATCTACAATGCAAAAAAATATTAATATATTCTAGGTATCCACACACACCAGGGTCTTTGATTATGAGAGCTCTTGGTGATTCCTTCTAAATTTAATTGTTGGAGATACCATTGTTGTTCCTTATTTGATATTAATGAAGGTGATAATATTCTTATTATTCATATTGTATAACTTGATATTGACTTAAAAGGCAAAAAAATTTGATATGTGTTAGGTACCTTAAAACTAGGGTCCTTAGTAACTAATATGTAAATCTTTTTGCCCTATAATTTTCTGATTTAATTAATAAGAATAATTTATTTACTTATATGTCTAATAAGCAAAAAAATGTGTCTTACATTATATGATTGGCAATAATTGTAGCCATGTGAGTAAAACCTCTAAAAATATGACATATGTGCATTTCTTAGTTTTGATCAATGATGTAGGTAATATAATGCTTTCTTTTGGATATTTGTGATATTAGAATCTCTCCCTATTTGATACTGAGACTTATAAATGATTTAGCATATAAAACACCCTTTTCATAAAAATATAATCTATGGTAAACTTTAACAAACGTCATGTTTCATTATTTCTTATAAGACTTAAGATAGATTCATGCCATTTTTATGATAAGGAGGAATATAAGAATGAGAATAATATTGCATACTCTGTTACGATAGCCTTATATCAAAATTATGCTTAATTATGCCTTGTGAACTATGTCTTCTAGGTTTAGGATATCAATCATACATAAATGCCTGAAAATCTTCTTTCACTTACATGAGCATTAAAATTTTCATATCTATAGTTGGATTATATTTTCTTATGTAATGATTCAGGCATAAGCTTATTATCTAAATCCTCGTCCTTTCAAACTTTGTTCTTGGTATTATATAGTAAATTTTCATAAGTGAAACCAATTCTGTACAAATCATTAGAGATCTATTAGGTTACAAGCATGATGACCAATTTTATACATAGCATTAGACATCTTCAGGTTTCTAATAATGATGTTTAATTTTTTACTACTAATAGTAAGTTTAGATAAGGAGTTTTTGAGGTCACCTATCTCCTTCTCTAATGTGAAGATCTCTAATGTACATATAAGAATTCTTATCTAAATAGAATTTTATAATGATATTAAAATTTTTTGTTAAGACTTATTTAATGTGAAAATTATTTTTTAAAAAATATGGATCATATCTTACAAGGATAATAATTTAATTATATTATAAAAATTTTAAGGAATCTTTATATATCTGATGAAAATAATTTTAAAGATGTACGAACCTTTTTTGAAAATGAAAAATATATTGAGAAAAATGCTTGTAAGGGTACAAAAGAATGAGTAAAAGGTATAAACACTGGTCAACAGTGTAAAGGAAACAAGATTTAAACCATTATATTGTAATTTGAAATCCTACAATGGTGCCAAACTTAACTATACTCTAAATAACAACACTTATAAGTTTTTTCATAAGGAATTTTATACATGCGAGATATTTCCTTGCTTATTTATTATGTGGCTTATCAATCTTTCCCTAAATGATTCAGGTTATGAAGAGTTTGTGGTTGATCTCTAAAGAGTTGGTTCTCACCTATAATAATTCTTATGGTGAAGAGCTTCCTTTGAGATTTTGTTAGGAATTTAAAGGAATTTTACCATACTTGTTTAGGTTGTTTTTAGAATAGATGAAGATTCTCTGCTTAAAGCTTGTACTATATAATTTTGGATGTTACACAACTAAAGAAGAGATGGCTTAAGGATTCCTACTCTAGATTATAGAGCTAATAGGTATTGTCTATCTCTATTCCCTTTATTATGTTCTTTGTTGGTGGTTTTCCTTTTACTGTAGTCCATACAGTAAAATTAGTTTTATGACTACAATTTTGATCCCAAACTAACCTGAGCCAACAAACTTTATTAGATAGGGATTTAAAAGGAGTTAGGTATGATTTATTTGTAATTTTCTAGAAGCATTAACTTTCTAGATAAGTTTTTGCTGTCTGTATAAGTTAGGGTTTGTAACTAAGTACATTGGTCATGATCTCACTTAATCCTCTTAGTTGATAGCTAAATTATCTTCCTCTTACCATTTTCATGACAATAGTTTAAGTATGCAATAGATTTTTAAATTGTTGGAAGTAAGGGATTTTGAACATTAGTCTAAATTTGTGTCAATTATCATACCAGAAATAAGTATCATTTCCATTTCCTATGAATCTTACAATGTTTTGATGCAACATATCTCTAAGTTTAAGATTTATAGGAGTGACTAAGAGGAATTAACTAGTAGTTTGAAGCTCTAAATACTACTCTGTTATAGGTAATGTGCATGAATCCATTTTACCCATAAGGATTCTTTATCCACCATTAATTTTGAGATCCTATTAGGAAGCCACATGTTGTTGATAGATTTAATTGAGTGGATATTTAAACTTTATTACACTTCACTTTAACAATCAAGTGATTGTTTGTTTCACCGGTCTACATAAAGTTATTAATAGATTTCTCTAGGATGTTGATAATACTTCGAGGAAAGATAAGTGGAAACTCCAGTGCACATTGATGTTGCTGAGAATATATATAAGAAGTTACAGTCTTCCAGTAGATGAGAAGTTCTTATTATTCCAATATATGATAAGTTCTTATTGTTCTAGCACCTTGACCTCCTTTAGATAGTATCAAGGAAATGCAGCCATTTCCTAATGGTAAGTCAAGTGGTTGTAATTGGTATTCAAAGATACCTGAAAGGAGGCATTTCAATCTTTAGTGTAACATAAGAAGCTAGATCTTTAGCCTAATTGTGATCTTTCCCAAAAATAAATATAGGGCTTTTCTATAAATTGATTTTTAAGCCTAACATAACACTAAATTATTTCATAAATTCTATTAACACCTTGATGAAGTTCTCTTTTATGGCACATAAAAGTATAAGATCATCTTCAATGCAAAGTGAGAAATCTTATTTTTTCTTATAGTTGTAGTGGATTTTGAATATGCCATATTCACTTATGTTTTCTCTCGTTCAATATAGAGAGTATACTAAAGCGTTCCCTTGCTTTAATTGTTTTCCTCCTTTGAATACTTTTATGGTTACCATATTAATAACGATGAAAGTTATGGTTTTATTATAAATCTTGATCCCCTAGATGAATTAAGTTAGGAATCTTATTATTTCCATAGTTTCTAAGATGAAGGACTAAGCAACTGAATTAAAAGCCTTATGGATATCTGTTTTGATCAAGCCTCTTTCATTTTCTTACTCTTGTAGTAATTCTTACGTAGCTCATAAAAATATCTGTTTTGATCAAGCCTCTTTCATTTTCTTACTCTTGTAGTAATTCTTATGTAGCTCATAAATTAGTAAGATCTTTCCCCCAATGATCCTGTCTATAGAAAATCACCTCAACTTAGATTAATGATATCCTTGGGAGAGTTATTAACTTTCGTAGCAAGTATCTTATCTATATTTTGTACAAAATAATAAAAGATTGTTCTAAAATTATTCAAGCTAATAAGATTAGTTTTCTTTGGAACCAAGCAACTCTAAGTTATTTATGTCTCTTAGTTTGCTACAATTTGGCACAAGCTTAAGAATAGCATTGGTTACCTAATTCCTTACCAAGTGCTAAGATTTTTGGAAGAAGTTTCGATTAAATCCTAGTTTAAGTGTTTTCTTAGGGTTGAAAATCCATAGTGCACTCCTAACATCCTCTTATTGAATTAAGTAGCTAGAGAACTAGTACGCTCCTCCTTTATTTAAAAGGAGACTATTTTCTGAGTTCTTGCATAAAATATCTTATTTTATTTAATAAGACAATGGTATTTTTTTAAATGAAAGAAAACAACTTCCTTTATTTTGTGTTAAGAAGTAATTAGACTGCCACTTGTGTTAAGTAAGGAGATAAATTTATTCGTATTTCTTTTAATCAATATGACTTTATGAAGGAACATTATGTTTTTGTCTCCTTTTTTCAACCATAGAACTTTAGCCCTTATTTCATAATAGAGGAATGGAATTTTGAAGCCTATGTGTTTTCTAAGAGAACTTCTTTTTCTACTTTTAAGAGAGAAACATCCTCTAGACCATTTTTATTTTGTATTTGTTCCAGCTTTTATCTCTTAGAGATTAAGTTATCCAAAGTGCTACTAATCTTGCTTTTATTAAGTTATTTTAGCTCCTTTTTTTCAAAGCTTTGAGTTCCCTAACACACCTTAAAGCCTCAAAGCCACTAATTAAGGCATCCATTCCCTTGAAATTATAGCTTTATAACCATCAAGATTAGTAAGGAAATTAATAAATCTAAATGGAAAGTAATAGTAATTAGATGAATGATATATGAGGACTTTATTAGGTGAGTGGATAGATGATAAGGGGTTGTTAAAGTGAGCTTTAGAAGTAGTAAAGTGGTTTAACTAAGACGAATTTACCATTGCCATATTTAATTTCTATCTAATTAAGAATGACCTTTACTGTTTATTGTTACGAGTCAAGAAGTTTATGGATCAATTGAGTAGAAAAATAAGCATTCGGTTGATCATGGAAGGATTTTAGGCTACAATTATTCTTCCATTGATATGATGCTATTAAATAAATAACATAGACCAAGTTTTTCAAAAAACCATATGACTAATGAGTTTTCATTTTTTTTAATTTTAGTCTCCAAAAGTAGACTTCTTTGTAACCAAAAAGTGTTTAATACCCTTCATATTCCATGTAATAATGGACATTAATCTTAGTCTTTGAGTTTATTGTAGGCTCTACCCTTGGGTTCCTCCCTGATCTTTTTTTGCCACTTTGTGAGTTCTTCCTCATCAATTGCATACTAGTTTTATAAGAGCTACTTGGAGGATATTAAGAATTCATAATTGATGCTACCTTCTGCTACTTAGAGTGTTTAAGATAATTTGTACTGTCAGGGTCCTTGCTAACGGTTGAGAAGTCAAATTATTTATATATGATTTTAGGATGAATTGGAACTAATTTGACTTATCTCTATGTGAATTTGGAGTTTTATTTGGTTAATTCTCACACAATTCAACTATATTACTTAATAGGTACAATTGGAGAGATTTTGGAGAAAAAGACATAACTTTGGCTGTAGATGTTGGATTAAGAGGGTTCAAGTATGCTTTCGAAGAGGACTCCAAGCTCTACAAATTCCATAGAGACCTCAAGGAGAGATTTGGCTTTTTGAAGGGTCAAAAGTACATATTTCTAAAGATGCCTAGTGTATATCTGCCCAACTGACATCATGTCCCTCCAAACGGACATGAGCGGAGAAAGAAGGCTGAAAGACCAATGAATATCTGCTTAACGGACATAAAGCCTGCTTAATGGACATTCACTGTCCAAAACTACTATAGAGACCCGAGAAGGTCCACATAACAAGTTTGATGGCATAGACACGATTTTTATTCCCCTGTTTAGAAAAAACTAGGTTTCTTTAACCCCAAGACACTATATATACTCATTTTGAAGACCTAAATAAGGGTTCTAGCACTGAAAACGAGTCAACAACGAAGAAGGCACCCAAAAGAGGCAAATAAGAGGAAAAAGGAAGAGAGAAGCAAGCTTGTTTTGTGTTCTTTCAACTTTCTCTCTCTACCCTATCTTGAATATTGCTTGTCTTTATTTGTTCAGGTTCTTTTATCAAGTTCTGGAACTAAACTACATATAGGGTTAGCGATGATTGCTATTTTAGGTATTGATTGCTATTTTATGGATTAATTGGTGTTGAATGAAAGTTTTTGGTGAAGTAAATCACACGTTAGTATAAACTTTACGTACAAGAAACTCGATATACAAAAAGGGGGGTTAAATTATTGTATCCTTTTTGTGAATAAAGAATCTTGCTAAGAACTTACTATTTCTTGTTAAAAAGATAACACAAAGTTTATATGAAAATTATTACTTAGGTAAATCGTAATTAACTTCTTTATAATCATTTAATAACAAAATAAACTGAAGTAAAGATTAAAGAATAGACACTGCGATTTTATACTGGTTCACCCCAAATCGTGGGCTACGTCCAGTTCTCAGAATTCATCTAAGTGTTTCACTATACTCCAAATAGTTACAAGTATTCTTTCTTCCCTTCCAGAGCCTCTTCAGGTCCTTACAAAGTATTCTTTCAGCTATCTTAGCCTCTCCAGGCTATCTGCCTTTTCTTTCTCTCACTAGAAAAAATTGTGAGATTTTGTTACAGAGATTAGCTCTCTTCGTATCGCACTACAAAATTTTTCTTTTGTCTAACTTTCTCTAAGATTGTTAAGAGTCTCTAATTGCTAAGATTTTCTAAGATTGTAACATCTTCGACTATGACTAGTATTTATAGCCTTCGTCTCTAACTGCTTCTTGATCTTTGATAACCACTTCTTGAATCTTGATAATCGTCTTTTAGTTGAGTTCTGTAACTAACTCTAACTAAATAACTGTCTGACGTGCTACTGTATCTTCATGTATCGTTTATTTCTTCGCGTCTGCGTCTACGTCTGCATTGTGATTTTACGTCTGCATCTGTGTTTTGTTTTTGCGTCTGCATCTGCATCTGAGTCTGTGTTTTGTTTTCACGTCTGTGTTTATGTTTTGTCTTCACGTCTGCGTCTATATTGTTTGCGTCTGTGTTTTAACTTCGTGTCTGCGTTCTGTACTTTGACTTCGCATCTGCGTTTGTGTTGACTTCGCATCTACGTCTGCGTCTGTATTTCGACTTTGCGTCTATACTGACTTTGCGTCTATGTTTCCTTTTGCGTCTGTGTTCTGTACTTTGTCTGCACTCTTAACACACTTATTAAAAACATTCATTTGTTTCTAACATTATTATTATTTGATTGTCATCAAAATTAATCATCATAAAGTCTTTTTGACTTAACAATCTCCCCCTTTTTGATGATAACAAATAATCATAATCAAAGTGAATGAATTTTTTATTCAATTGATGAACAACAAATGAATAAGATGAAAATAAGCAAAGAATAAGAAGACAATAACCAAAGATACATATATGCATGCTATCTTCTACTATTCTTCTTTCTTCTGTTTTTCTCTTCTTCTTTCTCTTCTTCAATCTTGTCTCCCCTTTTTTCTTCTTCTCTCCCCCTATTTTCCTTATTTTCTTCCCCTATTTGTTATTAATAAAAAAGGTTACATCAGATGCTTCATTATCTTAGAAAATATGTGTTGCATATCCGTTCTGATCAACTTGAGGTCTTGTTTTGTTATAACTCGTATATAAGCTAATTCCTCATGTAGATCACCAACTGAGTTTTGTAGATCATTCACTGAGTCTTGTGGATCATCAACTTTGGTATTAATTTCTTCAATCTGCTTCACTAAGGCTTCCTAACTCCACTTCTCATAATGTCTTACTTCTTCCATTCCAATAAGTTTGACTTGTTGAGTTGGACTCGATGGATAGAAGTATGTAGCAACAGATGTTTTTGAAGGTAAGACATCGAGTTCTATTATTTTCAAAACAAGAGGTTTGAAGAATTGCTTTCCTTCAGGGAGATCAAGGTCATCAGGTCTAGGTAGCTTTAGAATAGTTTTTCCAAGAAGAGGAAGGACATCTTTAATTGAGGGTATATAACTCAAAGGTTTAAGGTGCATGAGCAGGTGGACAAGAGTCTCTGAGTTGACAAAAACACATTCTACCTCGATACGTCTGTACTGTCCTTTCGTCACTCTTCCAACTACCTGAGAGGTTGCATCTGTGGTGAAGCATCCACAATTACTTCCTGATGCTTTTGAAATGTGATGTGAAACATAGATTTCACTTGATTGTACTGCATTACATGCCTCATCTATGTTTCTCACTGCTTCATGTATCTGTTCTTCAATCAGGTCACCTGTTGTTCTTTCAGGGTACATCTTTTGTTTCCCTTTTTTCCACATTGCGCACAATGTTTGAAGCTCTAGGTTGTATGTCAGGTACAATCTTAATCATTGTTCTACTCGTAGCTGGGTAGATTGTACCGATCTTTAGTCATCTTCAGTGGATATGGTTTTGACTTCTCATCCCTCAGAATCCCATATAATCTCCTTTCTTCATGATTTAGAAGATGTATAGACCGATTATTGATCA
>JAOTAY010020537.1:0-12295 GCA_025629805.1 Erythroxylum baracoense
GGAAGAACAAAACCGTGCGGGCCAAGCCCAAAGCGGACAATATCTGCAAGCGGGTGTTCTGGGCTGTTACAAGTTAGGTCTGGCCTAGCATGGTCAAACATTGTAATTGGTTATTCCACCATGTTGTAAGATTCTTACGTATCTGATAGTGCATGTCGAGTGCACTGTAAAATTTACCTAACTTTGTACACTAAAATTTATAGTTATGGTGAGTCGGGATTGAATCCACAAGGAATGTTTAATTAATTTTTGTAACAAAATTAATTGATGCAAGGAAAATATAAAAAGGGGGAGTTTTTGGATTTTTAGCAATTTGGAAAATAAAATAAAAGTAAACTATCGGAAACAAATTAAAAGAAGCAATTGAAACTGATCAAACTATCGAATATATGTAAAGTCTAGTTTTAGGTTTAACCTCAGTCTAAACACTATCAAACATATTTCATCATCCTAACATCTTTACAACTCTCTTTAGGCTATTGATCTGAGACTAATAAAACACTCTATTAATACTGGTTTTTCCTTAGTTTTTTTAAATCAAGATATGATCATTAATTGAACCTAACTACCAAATAATCTAGGATATGATCTCTCCATTTGGCAGCTACATTATGATGTGGAAAACAATCAATATAAGTAGTAACCTCATACATTTGGGTTATCTAATCTAGGTTATATTATTCCTAACAATACGAGATCATTAGATGCTACTCACAAACATCAAAAGTAATGACTATAGATTACATTCAATATTTTAGCAATAGGTTCGAAATAGAACAATAAAAATAATGTATTAAGATCATTCATCCTAAAACCTGTTCAAATCAACACCAAAAACACAACAATCTGAAAAGAAATTACAACATTAAAATGATAAAATAGCTTAATCATGACTTGACATTGACATTCCTGTTGAACTGGCTTAAAGAAGCTAGCCTTTCATCTCCATTTTTATACTCTAAACATTAACCATCTTCTTTATAGCTACTTCAGTGGTGAAAGAACGAAGAGAGAATCGCAACTCCTCCCCCTCTTGTTCTCTGCACTACTCTTTCTTTTTATTTATTTTTTAGTCCACCCTACTGTTCACTCTAGTTACTGTTCATTTCAATCTTTAAAAGCCCTGTATAACATTTGCGTTAAATGTAAACGTTGTCTGAGTTGAATGCAGACATTATCTATATTGGTAAGAACGTTGATTATATGTTGTTTGCATTTTTACGGATGTTCACGCAAATCCTTCCTTCCTTTTATCAGCTACATTGTTTTAATGTGTGTGTGTGCATTTGCTACAGTGTTTCCTTCATATTGTGCTGCCTCTTGTCTTCATTAATTCCCATAAAACACGCTGCATGGGGCTATCATCATATGCAATTTCCATGCAGCTTCATCATTTCAATTTTCTTGTCTTTACTTGCTCCAATATTTATCATTTTTGTTCCACGAAGAAAAGTGAATATGCAAATGGAAAAGATGGCTTTAATGAACATGCTTTCGGATCACTTTAACTCCTTTACTTCCGAAGTGTACTTAAAATCAAATATGAGCTAAAATGAGTATCTTAAGCATTTCTAAGGCATTAATCACTGAGTGTAGTATATCAAATGAATCAACATTTAAGCACGTGTCAAAACTATCCTCGGGAAAATCGTCAAAACTAAAATCATAAACTAAAACTTTTATTCATTTTCCATGTTTCCTAGGAATAGATAGCCATAAGTAAAGATGAATGAATTTCAAAACCTAAAACAAAAACTCAACATTCAAAGCTTCTACTCATGATCAATTAATCTTCACTACCCTTAGAAATAAAGTCATCTAAAGGTAGACTTAGACAAAAGGTGTTTAAACAAAATATTTCTAGGGGTACACTCAAACACTATTCATGATCACAACAATCCACAACTTTGCATATCATTTCATTTCTCCACCACTAAGAGTCCCATGCATAATTATGAATCAAAAGACTTTTTTGTAATGTAGGCAAAGGTAAGGTGAGGTGTATTTTGGTTAATATAGCATAAAATCCATCAAGCTAGTGAAGCAAAAGTAATAATCAATGAGACATCAAGTACACAAGTTAGCATTCATTCAAAACTGGGTATTGTCAGCTATAAAGAATGTAACAATTATGTTTCACAACTCAATTTAGCTCTCACACCTTAATCCACATGAACATAACAAAAAAGTGCTCCATCCAAAACCACATCTGCCTCATATATAATATATTCAAACACCCAATCAATAAAACTTAAGGAGGATAAACTATTAACAACTTTTTATAACAATTGTAATTCCTCCTTGATACTTTTATTCAAACTCATTTTCTTCTTTTTTAAAAAAATAAAAGAGATAGAAGCTACATTAATATAGGATTTATAATATGGAATTTTAACAAATATAACCAACCCATATGTATATATATCCCTACACTTAGGCTTTTGTACAATCACATTCATCAAAAATTAACAAATGCTCCACTTGCTTTAAGGCTTGGGTAAGGCATTTGGTTAGGTGCATGTAATGTGGTTTATATAAAAGAAAATTCTAATAAAGCTTAAAGGGGGTTAGCAAACTAAAATTCACATAAAGAAGTGGTAATGGGTGGGCTATTTGGCTAATATAACTTATAATCAACAAAGAATGCCTAATCATTTTCATAAAAATGCTTGTGATAAAAATATGGTCTCAACTAGAAAATCAATGCAAAGTATGGATGTAAATTTCATGGTCACATATAACAAACAAAACAATGAGACTGATATAGATGTGACAGTCTAATACGGCTCAAAACTTCACTGGTTTTTGTCTACCACTAGTCACCGCTCTTCTAAGAATAATGCATATTAACTAATCATAAGAGCAAAAGTACATGCCAAATTTTTCTATTGCTTTTACTAATCAATTTACACACTAAATAATCTTAAAAGTAATAGAAAACAAGAAAATTTTTGATTTGGTTCGTTTGATTTTGAAAACTGCCTAAGAAGTCATATAAGTTATAATTAAGATAAAAAAAACATGCATAAAACTAATATACCCTACCTCCACACTCAAAACTTACATTGTCCTCAATGTAAAATCAAATGGAAGAATTAGAGCAGTTCACGAAAATAGTAAAAACGAAAATGTAAAAGATAAAAATTAACTCCCATTGGGTTGCCTCCCAAACAGCACCTTTGTTTAACATCGTTAGCTCGACCTCTAGTTGTGTGCATCAAGCAACACCAGTCACATTTTACAGCATCAACACCTCCAAATCCTCCATTTGGAAGCCCTCATAATAAGGCTTGAAGCGATGATCATTCACTCTAAATGTCTTGTCAGTTTTGAGTTTCCGTATCTCTACTGCACCAAAAGGAAAGATATGAATGATAATAAATGGACCAACCCAACAAGAATGCAACTTACTTAGAAAGAGTTTAAGTTTGGAATGATATAGTAACACTTTCTGGCGAAATCATCTTATCATGAAAAGCTTTTGTCCTCTCCTTATATATCACTGCATTTTGATATGACTCGTTCCTTTTCTCTTTGAACTCTTGAAGCTGTAACTTCCTATCCACTCCCGCATCGTCCAAATTCATATTGCATCTTCTGATAACCCAATATTCTTTATGTTGTAATTCCATTGGAAGATGACATGGCATACCGAACACTAGTCTATACGGTAACATCCCAATTGGCATTTTGTAAGCCTTCCTATAGGCTCATGATGCATCTTCCAGTCTTACGCTCTAATCCTTCCTATTGGGCTGCACAGTTTTCTCCAAGATTTGAGACTTCAGCTTGCTCGTTGGTTTGGGGATGCTAAGTAGAGGAAACTTTGTGTGAGATGTGATATTTTTTGAACATTGCTTTCGTTACCCTATTACAAAAGTGGGTTTCTCTATCGCTAATGATTGCTTTTGGTATCCCAAGCCTAGAAAGAATGTTAGCTTTAATAAAATCTACAACAACCTTTGCGTCATTAGTCTTGGTGGCCGTGGCTTCCACCCATTTAGAGACATAATCTACTACAAGCAATATATAAGTAAAGACAAAAGACGGAGGGAAAGGTCCCATAAAGTCAGCACCCGAATTGCCAAAAATTTCATAGAAAAACAAAGGAGTTTGTGGAAATTGATCCTTACGAGATAGCTTACCTGACTGTTGGCATCTAACATAGGATTTGCAGAAGGTATATGCATCTTTGAACTACAATGGCCAGTAAAAAACGCTCTCCAGAACTTTACAAGCTATTCTTTTCACTCTAAAAATTCCTCTGCACATATACAAATGGCAGAAAGCTAAGATTGAGGATGTTTCATTTTCTGGTACACACCTTCTGATAACTTGATCTGTGCATTTTCCTCAAAGATATGGGTCGTTCCAATGTAATACTTTGTTTCGCTCCATAACTTATCTCTCTGAGCCATTGACAAACTAATAGGTAATTTGTTAGTAACTAAAAAATTAACAATGTCGGCATACCATGGTGGTGTTGCTTCGGCATAAAATAATTACTCATCTTGAAAGGTTTCTCGTAGGGGATATCATCTTCTTCCTTAATCAATCGACTGAGATTGCCCACCGCCACGCTTTCTACCCCCTTCTTATCTCTAATTTCCAAGTGGAATTCTTGAAGGAGGAGAATCCATCTAATCAGCTTTGGTTTTGCTTCCTTCTTCATGAGTAAGTATTGTAAAGCTGCATGGTTAGAATAAACAATCACTTTAGCACCAAGAAAATACGATCGAAACTTTTCCAAAGCCAAATCACAAATAAAAGTTCTTTTTCAGTAGTTGAATAATTCAATTAGGTTGGGTTTAGGGTCTTGGAAGCATAGCAGATAGCATGCTGCAAAGATTTTCCCACTCTTTGTCCTAGAACTTCCCCCAATGGATAATCACTTGCATCACACATGATCTCGAAGGGGAGGTTCTATTCTAGCAGTTGAATCACTGGTGGGGATGTTAGAAGCTCTTTAAGTTTGTTGAATGCTTCCTTGCCATTCTCGTCAAACTCAAAGGAGACATCTTTTTGAAGAAGCTTGCATAGTGGTGCAGCAATCTTAGAAAAGTCCTTAATGAACCATCAATAAAAACCTGCGTGCCTAAGAAAAGAACGCACTTCCCTCAAAATAAAAGGGTAAGGTAAAGAAGAAATAGGATCAACTTTGGACTTGTCTATTTCAAGACCCTTAGCAGATATCATATAGCTTAAAACTATTCCTTGATCCACTATAAAATGACATTTTTCCCAGTTCAACACAAGGTTAGTTTCTATACATAGTTCAAGATAATGACAAGATTCTCAAGACATTCATCAAAAGAAGATCCATACATACTAAAATCATCCATGAATACCTCAATAATCTTCTCAACATATTTGAAAAAATTCTTACCATATGCCTTTGGAACATGGAAGGTACGTTACATAATCTAAATGGCATCCTTCGGTAAGCAAACCTACTGAATGGGCATGTAAAAGTGGTATTCTCCTAATCTTCTGATGCAATCGGGATCTCGGATAACCTTGAAAGCCATCTAAAAAGGAATAATAGTCATAAACAACCAATCTTTTAAGCATCTAATCAATAAAATGAAGGGGAAAGTAGTCTTTACAAGTAGCAGAATTTAACTTTCTATAATCAATACATACTCACTACCTGGTTTGCAATTAGGTGGGAACCAACTCAGCTTCTTAGTTTGTCACAACGATCATTCTAGACTTATTTGGAACCACCTGGACAGGACTCACCTACTTACTGTCAAAAATCGGGTAGATAACCCCAGCATCGAGAAGCTTCAACACCTCCTTCTTCATAACTTCCATCATTGGAGGATTCAACCTACGCTGAGCTTGCCTTGTAGATTTTGGCTCCTCCTCCAACAAGATGTGGTGCATGCAAATAGATGGGCTTATCCCTTGGATATCTGCAATAGTCCACCCGATGGCCTTCTTATGCTCTTTTAGCATTCGAACTAGCCTCTCCTCTTAATTTAAATTCAACTCTACCGAAATGATGACTGGAAGGGTTTGCTTATCTCCCAAATAAGCATATTTCAGGTGTGTAGGAAGTGGCTTCAATTCTAATTCCGATGCCTGCACATCAGAAAGTAACAACTTTTGGTGAGATTTAGATAATTTTATAGAAGCCAAATCATACCTTTTCTAAGAAGTATTTAATGATTCCAAAGCAGCTATCATTTCCATTAGCTCTTCTCCTATTTCAACATCATTGTTGGCTTATACTTTCATTTTTTCGTTAAGACTATTTCAAAATGATCTTTGAAATTTAATTTAAACATTTCCTATACATAAGGATCAATCACTTCAATAAAAAAACACAATGATCATCAGGAGGATGTTTCATAGCATCAAAAATATTGGAATGAATCACTTCCCCATCAAATTCCATTATGAGGGTACCCTTATGAGCATCTATTTTAGTTTGAGCCATATTAAGAAACGGTCTCCTCAATAAGATAGGTATCGGATTATATGAAGTGTTATCATTCATATCCACAATATAGAAATCTGCAGAAAACACAACATTATTCACCTGAATGAAAATATCCTAGACCACACCATCAAGATAAGCATTAGTGTGGTTAGTCAATTGTATTATCACACCCGTTTCTTTCAGAGATCCAAATTTAAAGAAATATAAAACGAACGAGGCATCATATTAATCGAAGCACCCAAATCCAACATAGCTCTATTGATCACAATATTCCTAATTTTGCAAGGAATGGTAAACATACCTGGATCTCAACATTTTAGAGGCATCTTCTTTCTAAATACCACAGACACATTCTCACCCATCACTAATTTTTCATCACTTCTCAGTTTCCTCTTATGTGTACACAGTGCTTTCAGGAATTTGATATATCTTGGTATTTGTTTGATAGTCTTTAGCAGTGGTATAGTGACTTCAACTTTTTGGAAAGTCTCCAATATCTCTTTTTCCTTCTCCTCCTTGTTCGGTTTTGTTAATCTGCTCGAAAAAGGTGAAGGATCAGTCTTAATAATATTAGGACTTTCAAAATTTACCTTCGTCTTTAATGATGAATTTTCTTCCTTTTCCAATTCGTTCTCAATCTCTCCCTCGATAGCAATCTTTGGTGGAGTTCTTTTGGGACCCTCAATCTCCTTTCCACTCCTTAGGGTTATAGCACTGACATTCTTCAGGTTCACCTCATATTAGGATTACAATTTTCCTCTACTTTGTGGTTCTAGGCAATTTTGCCTCACTACCATCTGACCCATTTGGTGTTCCATGTTTTGTTGGCTTACTTTTGTCTCTTGTCAGATTTGTTGTAAACCCTGTTGCAACTACTGCTGTATACTTTATTATAATTACTACATATCCTCTTGAAATTTTAGATTATTAATAGTAAGATTCTTAACAAGTTCTTCTAAAGATATACTTGAACTAGAAGAATAAGCTTCTTGTGCTCTTTGTTGCCTTGGTTAAAATCCTTGTACTCCTTATGTCTAATTTTGGAAGTAAATTTGCTACGTATTCCCTCAATAACTCAAGTGGGGATGGTCCCTTTAGCCTGGGTTATACGTCTGTGAGTATGAGTTATATTGATTTGAGAAGTTTCCTCCTGCAGCACTCACATACTCCATACTTCCTTCTTGTAATGTTGAGCACTCACCAGTTGGATTGCTCATGTTTGAGCATGTTTCGCATACTTTCACTTGTGCCTGTCTAACTGCGATATGTCTCACAAAAGATGTTAGTTCATCTAAACGATGTTCGATGGATGAAGTACTTACCTCGTTTACTCATCAAACATCATTACGAGTGCCAAATTATTATTTGTTAGCGGCCATCTGCTCAAGTAGGATCCTGGCCTCGAGGGGACTCTCCTCGCAAAGTGCCCTATCGCTTGCTGCATCAACCAAACTCCTCTTCATCAGTAACAGTCCTTTATAGAAATATTGGATGAGAAGTTACTCTAGTATGTTGTGGTGCGGACAACTGGCTCATAACTTCTTGAACCGCTCCCAATATTTGTAAAGATATTCTCCATTATACTGCTTAATGCCACATATCTCCTTTTGAATACTTACCTTCTTTGAGGCCATAAAATATTTCTTTAAGAACAGTTCTCCATCTCCAACTAAGTATTTATGCTCCCTGTTGATAAATTAAACAACTAATCTTTTGCTACATCTTTGAGTGAGAATGGCAAGGCTCTAAACATGATTTATTCGTCCATCACCCTGGGAGGCTTCGTGCTCAAACAAACCACATCGAGTTCTTTGAGATGCTTGTATGCATCCTCACCTATAAGATCATGAAATTTGTTTAATAAATTAATTAATCCATATTTTAACTCAAAGGTAACATGTTCAACAAAATTAGGAAATGTAATGCATAGGGTTCATTGAGTTAAATATGGTGCAAACATCTCCTTTAGAGTTCTTAGATTTACCATCATGTTTTCAAATTATGATTCCAATTCATCTACTAAAGTTGACCTTACTTCCCTATGTAATTTCTGTAACATTCTCTCGATCTTCGGATCAAGTTGCTTGATTTCTCTTTGAGGAGATCTCGTAACTACCAAACATCAAAAATCACAAACTTTTAAAAATTAACAACTAACAAAAAAATATTATAAACAAATATATTCACAAAACACCAACTAAAATCAAATACAAAAATAAAACTACCATACTCCTCGGTAACTATGTCAAAATTTGATAGCACATGTCGAGTGCACTGTAAAATTTACCTGACTCTACACATTAAAATTTGTAGTTATGGTGAGTCTAGATCGAATCCATAGGAAATGTATGCTTAATTTTCGTAACGAAATTAATTGATGCAAGGAAAATATAAAAGGGGGGTTTTTGGATTTTTAGCAATTTAGAAAATAAATTAAATTAAATTAAACTATCGAAAAAACTTAAAACAAACGATCGAAAATGATTAAACTGTCAAATATACGTAAGGTCCTGTTCTAGGTTCAATCTCGACCTAAACACGATCAAGTATATTTCATCATCTTAACATCTTTGCAACTCTCTTCGGACTATCGATCTGAGACTAATAGAACGCTCTACTAATCCTAGTTTTCCCTTATATTTTGTTTAATCATGATACAATTATTAATTAAACCTATCTAGCAAATAATCCAGGATATGATCTCTAGATTTAATTTGGCAGCTGCATTACGATGTGGAAAACGATCAATATAAGTAGTAACCTCACATGTTCAGGTTGTCTAATCTAAGTTATATTGTTCCTAACGATACGGGGCCATTAAATGCTACTCATAAACATCAAAAGTAATGATTACAGATTACATTCAATGTTTTAGCAATAGGTTCGAAATAAAAAAATCAAAATAACATATTAATTTCATTCATTCCAAAACCTAATCAAATCAATACCAAAAACACAACAATTTGAAAAGAAATTATAACATTAAAATGATAAAATAGCTTAACCGTGACTTGATGTTGACATTCCCATTGAACCAGCATTGAGAAGCTAGCCTTCCATCTTTATTTTTATCCTTCAAGCATCAACCATCTTTTTCATTGCTATTTCGGTGGTGAAAGAACGAAAAGAGAACCGTAGTGCCTCCCCCTCGTGTTCTCTGCGCTACTTTTTCTTTTTATTTAGTTTTTGCTCCACCCTATTGTTCATTCCTATTACTATGTGCTTCAATCTTTAAAAACCTCTTATAACATTTACGTTAAACATAGACAACATTGTCTACGTTGGCATAAAACGTCTGCATGAAACACAAACGTTCATGCAATTCCTTCCTTGCTTCTATTTGCTACATCTTTTTGATGTGTGTGTGTGCATCTACTACAGAATTTCCTTCATATTGTGTTGCCATTTTTGCCTCTCTTCCAGCTGCCTCTTGTCTTCATTTAAGTCCCATAAAATACATTGCATAGGGTTGTCGTGTGCAATTTGTATACAACTTCATTATCTTGATTTTCTTGTCTTGCTCCAATATTTATCGTTTTTTCTCCACGAAGACAAGAATGAGCATGCTTTTGGGTCACATTAGCTCCTTTACTTCCAAAATGTACCTAAAATCAAATATGACCTAAAGTGAGTATCCTAATCATTTCTTAGGCATTAATCACTAAATGTAGTATATTAAATGAATCAACATTTAAGCACAAATCAATGGCTACGTGTCCTTCCTGTCCTTCTATCTTATGGATTAGTTTAAACTCTCATAGATTAGTCCTACGAAAATTCCTTCGCATTGTTCTCTTTATTTTAGGATCCATTTCTCATAAGCTCTCAAATGTACTCCATGTTATATATTGACCAGGAGTTTAATTCCAAAACTAAAGAAATAAACTAAACAAATTAAAAAATAAAATAATGTAAAGCAAAAATAATGAATACTAGTAGTTATAATTATCTTACTATCTATATGAATTTGATTTGATTTTTAATTAAAGAAAATAAAACTTAAACAAATTAAAAATGAATTCCCTTAAAAACCTTAACTAGTTGATCTTTTGTTATACAATTGTTTTAGATGGTGGAAACTCCTATGGTATGTTAATAGCTCTTTCGAGTCTAATAATAACTTATCCTAAGGTTATCAACCGAATTACTCAGGTCAAATTTTATAGGATTGCTTTAACAAATTGTGAATTTTACTATTAGGTTTGGCCCTAATTCGGAGGATTTATGTCATCCTATCTCTAAGATTGCAATAAACTCTTTTTAATTTTGATATATCTATTCATACAAGGATTACTCAATCTCTATGTTACGAAATCAGATTATGCACTAATATTCTAAATCTATTAGAGCATATTTTAAACACATAATCATATCATAATAGATTAATTAAAACAATTACATTAAATAAAAGAACCAAAACATATTAAACCATAAAAATATCATCTTACCTAAGCACTAAATAAATTTAGTTACACATGATAGTAAACAAAATAAAACATAAACAGAAAGAAAAGCGAATAGAAAACAAACTGTTAATAATTCTAAATCTCCCTTTTATCTCTTATTGAATGTTTTTGCAAGGTAGAGGTTAGATCTTATATTCTCTTGGATCTTTCATTGATTTCTTCATGTTTTCCACTTCTATGGATCAAAATCGTCCCTTGAGTTGCCTCTCAAGGTCTCTGAATGTCTATACACATCTACTTTCCTATTTTGCCTCTAAACACATCTTTTGATAGTAATTCACAATTTTGCATGGCTTAAGAGAAGTACATGGGCTAATGGATGATTGTGTATCCCTTATTTACTTTAAATTTTCCTTTTATGTCGTGTTTTCACCCTAATTCTTATCTTTTAAGTCTGTGAAGGTAATTGTAACTTATAAACTCTAATTAAGTACCAAATATATAACAAAAGTATAAAATATCAATAAAAAATGCATTAAATATGGGGTATAAACATGGTTAATTATGCATCTATCAGTCATCCTCCTACTAGATTAGATATATATGTTGAAAAGGGTAAGGATAATCTATCGTTCACACATGATGAAACTACTAATTTTAAAGAAGCAATGCCTGGCATTGATTCTTTAAAATGGCATGAAGACATAAGATCTTAAATGGAATCCATATACATTAACTAATTACAGACTTTGGTGGATGCATTTGATGGTATTGTACCTATTAGATCCAAGTGAATTTTTAAGATCAAAATTGAAATCGATGATAATAGACATACATACAAAGCAAGGTTAAAGACTAAAGGTTACAAATACAAACAAGGAGTTAATTTTCGTGAAATCTTTTTACTAGTAGCTATGATTAAATCCATAAGGATCTTATTGGTTATAGCCGTATATCATGATTATGAAGTCTAGCAGATGGATTTTAAAACATCATCTCTCAATGGGAATTTGCTTGAAGATGTGTAGATGACACAACTTGAGGGTTTTTAATTCAAGAAATTTCCTAATCAAGTATACAAGTTGCAAAAATCTATTTATAGAATTAAGTAAGCATCATGGAGTTGGAATATTTATTTTGATAAGACAATCAAAGAGTTTAATTTTATTGAAATGATTGGATGAATCATTGGTCTATAGGATGGTTAGTGGGAGTGCATTCATTTTCCTAGTTTTATGTACGAATTATATATTGCTAATTGGAAACTACATACCAATGGCACCAGTCTCTAAAGATTTGGTTATCTAAGAAATTCTCTAAGATGGATATGGGAGAAGCAACATATATTCTGGGAATAAAGATTGATAAGTGTAAATTGCATCGTGTTTTAGGGCATAGTTTGATATGTGTTTAGCCGTTAATTCAATCATTTAGTATGTGT
>JAOTAY010020538.1:0-12293 GCA_025629805.1 Erythroxylum baracoense
CATGCAATGAAAGTTTTGGTTGGGACCTAACTAAGGCGTGTAACGACAAATGATGACACATTATTGAACAGACAAACGGGTTAGTCTGTTTTTAACATTAGTTTAAGGTTTAAACTATGTCAAGTCATGTGTGCTTTACTCTTCGGACCAGCTTGGACTAACATTTTTTTATACATTTTATTAAGAATGACAATTTTTGCTTAGTCATGGCCCATCTTAACTTAGAATCAACATGTTCGATTTCAAATCTATTTCATCTTATATTTAGGCTTTTTAATTTTAGGCTATAAACTAAACTTAAACTTAGGTTTCTGACCTGATATAATTTGAAATGCAAAATTTTTAAATAAAATAACATTATTTTTAAAATATAAATTAATTAGGCATAGACTTTATTATAATTTTTAATATGAGTAGAGTGTAGAGTCTATTAACAAAAAATTATTATCAAAATGATTAGAACTGGTCATCTGGATAGTTGACCATTTATCACTTATAAACTCTTTAACATTTTCATATTTAGTGAATATGAGATACTCTAACACTCTCCTTTAAGTGCAACTAGGACTGGACATCCAGTTGTCACTTGAAATAAACACAGTGGCAACCGGACTGGGCCGTTAGGATTAGACATCCAGATGGACAATCAGGAAATTAATAATCCGGACCAAACTTGCTTTGATACCATATTAGAATTTTTAATATGGATAGAGTATAGAGTCTACTAACAAGAATTGAGTTTGGGTCAACCATTGTCAAAATGATTAAAACTAGTCATTTGAATTGTTGACGCTTACTACTTATAAGCTCTTTAACATTTTCATGTTTAGTCAAAATGAGATACCCTAACAGTTTTCAAGTCATTCAAGTTTGATTAAGTTCAGGTTTAAACCAGGAGTCTCAAATCTGATCAAACTTCTGGTTGAATCCAAACCTTAACATAAAGTTTTAAACTAAACTTGGACCTAAAAGATCTCAATTTCAATTCACTTCATTGCTAAGCCTACTTTTTATAGAAATTAACAATAGTTGGGTTAAGTTCAGGTCGGATCTAACTTAATTTAATTTGAGCCTTTTTGTATGGTTGGAATTTTTGAAATTGAAATTGAATTTTTAAATTTTAATTAATTTAAAGTTTATAATTTAGATCAAAATAACAAGTGAACGGACGAATTCGATATCATCTTCAAGCTATCATGAGAGCATATTTCCCAGCTACATCCTTAATCAAACCTTGTAGACCTACATGTCCAGCAATGTATAAAGCTTGTTAACCATATTATCACACAACAGCTTAAGCTATTGTAGTGAAATGGTCGCTTAACATGGTATCAGAGCCTTATGACCAAACGGTCTTGAGTTCAAATCCTACCACCCACCTATTTATCATCAAATTAATTCAGCACAAGGTAGAGTGGGCCTGTGTAAGTTTCAAGCCCAAAGGGCTTTCACTTGAGAGGGTGTGTTAGTGAATATATAAAATCAATTAAGTTGACATCACACAACAACTTAAGCTATTGTAGTGAAATGGTCGCTTAATACATATAACCAGAAACATCAATACCAACCACCGAGCACTAAAGTTCAGCAATAAGGGGCTGATATCCGCTTAAGCAAGGTCAGGAGTTTGAACTGCGCTTGTGAATGTAGTAGTGTTAAATACTTGGTGGTAATGCTGAGCCGCTCCTTGGGTTCCCACAAGGCACGAGTAGGAATTAATCTGAGTATGGTAATGACTTAAAAGTGCCACTAACAATTGGGCTCACCTAGAATACCTCGTGGGTTAACAAAGAAAAAAACCAACCGAAGATTACGAGGAAGAAAATTATTTTGAGGCTAACAGGTTTAATCCTGGCCAACGCAAGTTGTCCCTTGAGTCAGGGATTGTACCAGGCACGGATGGTACAAGTCTTGTGTTCTCAGTCACTTAAATTATGACATCGAAAACACTTTGGATTATGTTTTTGCTCACTATCATATGACATTGTTAACGACAACAAAGTTCGAGCTGTCAGGACTTTTGGTTCTTCTTGTTCCACTCTATGATGTGGACCAGACTGATAGAATTCATCTTTAAAATGCATACCTAAAAATTTGTAAATGATCTATCGTCTACATAATCATTTGTGTACACTCAATCATTTTCAACATGGCATGAGATTGTTTCGTAAGCTCATAAATTAGGTATCTCAAATAATCATTTAAGAGTTAAGAATTAGTTAATGATAATATACTTAATATGTTTTAAATCCTGAATAACTACACTTAAAAGTTAAAAATTCAAATTTTCTAAACAAATAAAAAAATGTTACTTCCTGACCTTCTTCCCCCCATGACATGGAAGCTCAAAGTTTTGTTGAAAGAATCAATTCAGTTTGCTCAACTAGACCGATAATACTTAAGCTGATTTATAACTCGACTCAACACCATTCGAGATAATTTAAAAATAAATTAATTGGTAAAATCATTCTTTTGTGATTATAAAGTCATAAAGTCTTAAATTCAAGTCATAAAAATAATCTCTTTATAAAAATACAAAAAAAATGTTGCGTACATTATAATTTCTCCTGATTCTCATAAAATAAAGAGTTTTATACACTAGATACGTTAACTTGAGTTACCTATAAGATTTTAGAGTTAAATTATTAATTATCAAATAAAGAGTTTTATTGGTTCGGATTTACTTTTAAAACATTCTCACAGTCATCTCGTGTGGATTAATTGGGCATTATCATTAAACTTTAAGCCCAAATAACATGCAAGCTAAAAAGCTTACCGAATACCGATGTCATCCAAGTAGGCACATTGTCTCTAAAGCCTTGCCTTGAGTAAAAGTCCAGATCCAAGGAACTGTCAGTCAAAACTGGGAAGCGAGGCCTGAGAGAATTTTAGAAAGAAGCAAGATCTTATATTATAGCTGGTTTCCTTTTCTTTAGCATTAAACTTACACCCCTTATTTTTGAATACGTATTTAGTGGCAACAATGGACTCCGCTTAGGTTTAATCCAGCCTGATTAAATATATTTTTTTAAAAATTTTAAATTTTGTTCAAATTCGAGCTCGACATAAATTTTGGTCAATTCATATTAGACTCGTTGATTTCAGACCAACTCGGAAAAACCTTACTACCCCTATATGTATTGAATAAATTGGTAAAGGTAAGTAACAATTTATTCGCACGTGGATCTACGGAAACAACCTCTATATTTTGTATGGGTAAAGTTATGTATTATTAGATTTTTCAAATTTTCGCTTTAATGCGAGACTCGGACTGAGTGTAATGATAATAACAATCGGCAAATAACGGTTCTTTTAATTTGATAAGATAAGTCAAAGAAAGGGTTAAATCAAAAAGGCCACCGCATAAGATTTTAATCCTTTATTTCATTGCAAATGATGTATTGAGGAGGTGAATACTAGTTGACCACCCCACTTAGAGTGTACGGTGTAGTTCATATATATAATGGTAAAATGTGTAATTGCTATTTTTTAATACACATTAAATAAATTATTCGGTGTAGAAGATAATTTATAAACTATTTAATTCGAATAAATTATTTGAGAATTAATAATTTAAAATTAAATTATAAAATTAATTTAACTAATATTTATAAATTTGATAAGTATGAATTTTTGATTTATTATCAATAAGGTGAGAAATATTCTTTCATTTAAGAATTCCGAGTTGGAAATATGAATTCATTTCAAAATTTGATTCAATTTGAATTTATTTGAGTCGTTAAACAATATATTTCTTAAATTTTAAGATCAAAATAACATTAGAAAAAGACCCCTTGATGATTTTTAAATGTTTTTAGCTGCCTCAAATTGACGAGTTCAGGTCCTCTATACCATTTAATATGTTCAAACCATGTTTTTACTCTAATTAAAACGACGTCGTTTTATATATAAACAAACCTAAAACAATGTTGTTTTTGGACAAAAATATGGTTGGAACAACTTAAGTAATACAAAAGATTTGACGCCCAAAATTAACTAAGAAGATTATGGACTTTGTGGAGCTCTAATAAGAAGAAAAATAACAATAACACTTAGTATAAATCTTCATAGGACGTGAGATCTGAGAAGGTCCTATAGTACGTAATCTTGTCCCTAATTAATAGAGAGATTGTTTCCAAAATGACACGACCGAGGTCAGAACAGAAAGATTAGCTAATCATTGTTTATTATGTTAAAAAAAATGAAATGTGGCAGAACAAATTGGAATCTTTTGCATTTCTTAAAGACCGACATTTTCCTGAAATGGGAGTAAGAAGGAACATTTAATCTAAAATTTATCTTATACGACAAACAGTATCTTGTGGTCATATCTATCATAAAATACTCCATCAGATTAATTTTCTTCTTTTAATAATCCACTCTTTTGTCGGACGAATTCACATTATGTTTCTTTTGTTTATTGTATGATTTAGTATTATTTTAATTTGTTTATGGATATTTTACACATATAAGGATCTCTCTATTAGTTAAAAGTAAGACTATAATATATGACTTTTATTTGGTTATTGTTGTTATTTATACGGTTTAGTAGTATATTACTTAAATTATTTAAATCTATTTCATAAAAATTGAAAATTATATTCGAAAACCATCTATTAAGTTTTTGTTTAGTTTAATAAAGTGATAGATTGGATTATAATATAATTAAGGACCTAACTAGTGCGTAATAAAAAGTTTTTTTATCTATGATAAGATGTTTTTAAATTATTTTAAATAATATATTTTAAATAAAATTTAAAAGTTATTAAAATATAGTTAAATTAAAAAATAAACTAATTATGTTAAAATATAACATTTTAATTTTAAAATTAATTAGTACTTGTATAAATCTATCTTATATAAAGAAAATATATAATATTCATCGAGCAAAATTTTACGATCAATCGGTATAAATTGTTGATTTTAAACTCCTAATAATATAAACGAATTTAGAGATGTCAACAGGACGGGTCGGGATGGGCTGATCCACGGCCCGGCCCGACCACCCAACCCCTTATTTTTTTAAAAGAAAAAATTTCTAAAACAACGTCGTTTTGTAAGGGCCAACCGAGCTAAAATGAAGGCTGGGCTTGGCCAATTTTGAAGTCCATAAACGCACTCAAATAATCAAATATGACTAAAATTTTCCGTTTAATTCTTAATTATTTCCTTTTCTCCAAACAAATTTATTTTTCTCCATAAATCTTCATTTTTCAACAGTGGACTTTAGGTCTAGGTCTATGTAATGAAGTTTTAGATTTCACAGCCATGGCACTCTCTTATGTATGGATGACATCGCTCAGAAACTTATAAATCAAGAAGTCTGCGAAGCAAGCAACCAAAAGCACCGCTACTCCAAATTCTCTCTCTCTGTTTCTAGCTTTGAAAATTGCCTATGTATATAATATATATCTATATGACCTAGACAGAAGAGAATATAGAATATAGGATAGGGATGCTAGTATGTGATGTTAGGTTATATTTGGCCCCATAAGACATATGAAAATGAGACAAGTTATATACCTTTGACGTGAATTGAACACTATCATCATTTTTATTGATAATTATATGCTCTGTTCCAAACATGCATACGTATTGATATGAAGACACATTCATGCATAAATATAAAGATAAGTATAAGAGATTGGGTTTGACCCTCAACCACTTGTAGAAACAGTGACAAGTTATATTAAATTAAATGAGGAAATAATATGATTTGGTAAAGGTAGGTCCAACGAATGACTAATCAGAAGAAGAATTAACATTCAAATAAAAAAATAAAGTGAAAAATACAGTATAATTCAATGTTTTCAAAACCGGAATGAAAATTAAACCGATAAGACAGAAAGTTTAAGGTTTAAAAGGTTCAACCGATATTAGACTGTTATAAAACTAGTTAAAGATTTAATAAAATTTAAAATTTTGAAAAATATTGTCCTTACTTATCGACAAATTTAAAATTTAATTGAAAAAAAAGGCTGTTAAATAAAAATTAATTAGTCTATTTTGGTTCATAACAATTGGCTAGTTTTAAAAAATCGGCCAATTAATTAATAAATTAATCAATTGTTAACAATAAAAATTATTAAACGAAATCAAACCGAAAAATTGAAATTCAAACTGAAAAATTGGCCGGTTCAAAGTTTTCACTGTTAAACCGATTGAACCGATTTAATTTTAAAACATTAGTATAATTCAAATAAGAAAATTAAGTTTTACTCAAAAATTGAACATTAATTGTAATTTTTAAGAGAGTTCGCGATAATTAAAGAAATTAAATGAATTTAATAATTAAGGAACTAAAAGAAGTAATTAATTTAAGATAAATGCATAATATTAATTATTTTTATTGGAATTTCTAAATTTAAAATTGATCTTTTATATGGGTAAAGTGACTATGCTAAAGGCAATTGTTAATCATGCTGTTATTGTCAAGAGACTCGAATCAAGATTCATTTAGAGCAAGTAATTATAGTCTTAAAGTATTTATTAATTATAGTTGACTGAGGAATATCAACAAGTACTTAAATTACGAAACATAACATTTTTCTCGTTCTTTTTGGTAAGAGAATAAACTCCATCACTAGCAAAGAATGAAACGACAATGCCTAGAATACCCCACTTGGATTAAAATTATAGTTTTAAAGAATCTAAGACATATTAAAAAAGAAAAAAAAAGTAAATCACCTTATGGACCTCTTTGTAAAGTTGATAAAGTACTTTTTGTAGACCAATTAAGCCGTCAAGTTTCAAATTTTAATAAAAATATTTTATAGAGTAATTACTTCGAACTAATTGATGTTCGGGATTAGATCTCTTACTCCGTTTACGGTATTTCTATCATGTTGTATTAAATCTCATTCATACATTACCCCACATAAATATAAGAATAAGATTTAATAAAATATGGTTCGAACGGAGTAACTGAAACAAAAGATTTAATATATTAATATCTACAGGTCTAGAATGTTTTCATTTTGAATATTTTATTTGGTGAAATAATGAGTATTAAGACAATTTTTGAAATGTACCTTTCATCACAAATTAACAAAGGATGATAAAATTGATTTAGTAGACTCAACTTAATTTAACTTAAATAATTTGAATAAATTCAAGTTATTTTTATTAATTTCGGTGTATTTTTTATCAATGGTCCGCTCTCAAAGAACTTATTGTTATACTCAGGGTCATTCCTAATATTTTATAAGTTTTAGGTAAAGTAAAAAATGACCTCTATTTTATCTTTTTTTGTTTTTTATAAAGATTAAAAGTGAACTCTCGTAAATAATAAAAAGAACAAAATAGGGATCTTCTTTTGGTCTTTACGAGGGTTGATCCTCATAAAGAATAGACATTAAGCAAATGTTCTGTCTGTCCTTCCCCAAGGTTAAACCTAGTGATATTTATAAGCACTGTTTATTTTCTACGTATGTGCTATCTCTCTTCCTTTTCTGTAAGTCTTTCCATATTTATGTGATAAAGAACATGAAAGTTTCTTGTGGATTTTTTTTTTAATGGTGCAAGGAGATCATATCTTTTGTATTGATTATAGTATTTCTATCATGTTCTATTAAATCTCATCTGTATATTTACGTAGACCTCACGTAAATATATGATTAAAATTTAATATAATAGAGTTGAAATAAAATAAGTAAAACAAATGATTTGATGTGTCATGCTAGACGGAGGACAAATAAAATTTGGATCAGATCATCTGACCGGTACCATCTGTGCCAATTAGTGATTAGTCGACGTTACAAGTGGCAAGCACTTAAAATTTGCATGGACATGAAAGGAAGCACCAGTCTTCTGTCTACGTACCCACTTCCAAGAAGTCATTTTCAGATCATTTTAATAAGTTTAGCATGGGTATGTTCCTGCTAGGAATTTTAATTATCTAGATGGAAATAAATACTTTCAACTGCCAAATAAATAATAGGTAAAACCCAACAAATATACTTGAAAGCTATCAATTAAAATAAAATAAAATCGTACGTACGTAGCACGCAATGAATGATGCTTCTTCGAAACTTCAAATCTTTGCATGTATGCATACGACGATAGGATGTTCATGCGAACATCTATTTACATGCATAAATATGATGATGATGATGATGATGATGAATGCTGTATAGAATATTCTTTTTGGTCTTGGTCTATGGTCTATGGTCTAAAATCAACTCTCGCGGCTCTCAATGTTTCTATTTATGATGTGAACTCTTTATAAGCTTCTCCTAGGTTTACAAAATCAAATATTAAAGTTTTGTCCGACCTTCAATGGTCAAGTTAGGGAAAGATAGAAAGTCAGAGAAAGATTGAAAGAGAAAGTCATTTTCACCTGTAGGGTTGGCAATGACTGACGTCGAGTTCGGATGATAATTAAGAAGTTGAGTTGGAATCCGATACTAACCCTATACTTAACATGTTCTCTTGATGTACGGCCTTTTCTTTTATTATAAAGTATAAACCTAAAAAAGGATAATATTTTGTATATTGTATTATTATAATTATGATTTCAGATGTTGGGTACATTGAAAAAAATAATATTACAATATGGTGGTTAGCATATTTGCATTTATATGAGAACAAACATGCTTATTCTCGTATATATTCTAATGGAAGCAATAAAAAATGTATAAAGGACAAGAAAAAGAGCATCAAAGGAACTGTTCAGGGTTGACTTAACATAGGCTAGTTGTTGGAGGTTAAATATTATATCGAGAGTCTATACAATTTGATCATTTTTATATTTTAAAATTTTTTATTTATCTCTATAATATTATTTTATTATTATAAATTATTATTTCTCTATAAGATTTTTTAGTTTAATTTTTCAACTTTCGGTTCAATTTAATTTAATAATCTTTGTTATTAAAAATCGATCAGCTTATTAATTAATCAGTCAATTTTTATAAACTAACTAGTTTTGATAAGCTAAAATAAACTGATTTATTTTTATTTAACAATATTTTAAATTAAATTTTAAATTTTCTAATAAGTGAAGATATTTTTCTTTAATTTTGTTCAATTCTATAATTTTATTAAATTATTAATATATTTTAAATGAGTGATTAATTATGATCTGTCATTTTTCTCCAACTCTTGAAAGGCAAGATCCTCGTGAAAAATCAGCTACTCAAGGGAACGTGAGTTCAAGACGGCTCCATAAATGCTACGTGGGTACACGTGGGAAGAATGAAAAAGGGGTTCTTATGCTGAAAAAAGGCTAAGTTACTCACCATACAAAAGCTGAATCCCATTCCTGAAGTGGGCAATTGACACTTGTCCTGTGATGTATCTCATGCATGGAGATGGACTCCTTTTGCTTTTTTTCCTTTTATTGATACATGAAAATGGTAAGACAAAGAGGCTCACCAGTCCCCTTACCCCATAAATTCATATGTTTAAGTTACAGAATTAATCTTTTTTTAAATATAAAAAAAGTTGAGTATATCATAACTCTCTTTAGACTCTTACAAAACGGAGAATTTTGTGCACGGGATACATTGACTATCAAAATAAATTATTTAAAATTAATTAAATTTGAATTGTATAGCTCGATTCTACTTACTATAAAATAAAATAACATCATTTTAAAAATTAAACCATTTGAATTACCCTATGAAATATCAAATAAGTAAGAATTACAAATATTATTTACTATAAATATTTTTTCTTATTGTTCTGATCAAGAGATATATTCTACAATATTGGTCCACTTTTAATTGTTTATGACACTTTATTTTAAATATATGATTTTATTTTTTATTAAGAGTACTTATAAGGTTTAGACTTATGTAGACTTCCTCAAATTAAACGATATATCTTATTACTTAAACCAATGAAGCCGTTAACGATCGAAATGGCAATAACAAAAAGTATGTGTAAACATTGAACATAAGTCTTTACTAGTAAAGTCTAATGATATATAGTTTATTTCAGCTAGCATTTAGGAATATGAAATAACAAGATGAAGGTTAATAAATCAATCCGGACCTGAGTCAATGATTAAAAGTCTGAATTAACCTAACTTCGAACCAATTTGAGTTCAAAAAGTTCAAAATGAATACAAATTAATACGTTATAAATGGATGAAACTAAGTATTTCATTTCGCACCACAACATTCAATCCCATTATTCTTTTGAAAAGATAAAAGGCAAATTTTACGTTTTAAAAATAAAATAAGAAGTTAAACCAGTAAGACAAGAGATTTAAAGTTTGAAAGGTTTAATCGATATTATACATTCATAAAATCAGATAAAGATTGAATAAAATTAAAGAATTTAAAATATAATTCAAGGAGACCGTTCTTACTCGTTGAAGAATTCAAATTTAAATTAAAAAAGACTGTTAAATTAATAAACTGATCGAATTTTAATAACAAAAACTATTAAAGTAAATTAAAAAAATTAAAAATTAAACAAAAAATTAGTCAATTTAAAACTTTCAGAGCAAACCAACCAAACGGATTCGATTTTTTAATCTTTTCGCAAATTTTCCAAGAAAAATCTTTATCTTGAGCTACCATCAAACACACGCATGAATCAGCCTAAAGTGGAGATGCAATATGATCCTACACATACCTAGAATAGCAGCATTAATTAATTGAAGCATAAAATATTTCCATGATGTCGTGTTCAATCTTCTACACGATTCTTTTCTTTCTTTTCATGTGCTTCCCCAGTGGTTTTATATTTGGTATTTTATGATCTTTCCTTATAATTAAAATCTAAGGTTTCAAAATCATATTCAACACTAACTATTTTAGATAATAGTTTTATAGTTTTAAGCACATTAGTTAGAAGCTACATGTTGATATAATGATCCAAATCTTAATTTACAACTTCTTTTTAAATTATAATTATTGAGGAATAATGTTAAAATACATCAAGAATGACTATAGTACATTGCAATTAAATTAAGGTGATCCATGATAACTAATTAAATTATACCAGATAAGTTAATAAATAATGATTTCATAAAAATTAAAATTTAAATATTAAATATAAATTATAAAAATTAAATAATTAAATTGAAAAAACATTTTATATGTAAATATTAAGCATAAAATATTTTTGATTAATAGCTATTATGTTTAGAAAATAAAATATTTTATATTAGTTTTAAAAAATTGAGTTATTGAATTAAAATTTAAAATATTTTTTAGTTTTAGCCATAATAATAACGGACTAATTTTAATTACATAAAAATAGAAAATTATAGAAAATAATATTCAATAAAAAAATACAGTTCAAAATACAAGAAAATACCTAGTAATAATTGTAAATTTTAAAAAGGATAGTTAAACTTGAAAATATTTGTATTTGAATAATTTAAAACATAAAGTATATTTAATTAACAGCTATTACATTTAGAAAATAAAGTATTTTATATTAATTTTAATAAATTGAGCTATTAAGTTAAAATTTAAAATATTTTTAATTAAATAAAAATAAATTATTAAATTTTAATTATATAAAATTAAAATTTATGTACAATGATATTCAATATTAATAATATCCGATCTATATTATATCAAATACCGAAATTGGTTGGTTCTGATACAATATTCAATTGATTACTCTTCTACAATAGTCAAAGTAGGTAAATTTACTATACCTTATGGTATTGCTTCCTTGCGTTTCATGACATTTATGCATACATCAAAGCATACTACATGGAAACATCATCTTCTCCATAATATACAACTCTGGAGCTCCAGAAATAAAATAATGAAAACGGTGTATACAAAAATTTAGGTGGGTAATTGTTTACAAGTCCCAAGAGAAAGGGAGAGAGACCATCTTCTTTGTCAAGATCTAGGGTTTCTCACACAAAACTGCAACCCTTCTTTTGTCTTGCCTAGATATATGAGTTTTCATTCCCAAATTCTACATCTTTTGCCTTTTGATCCATTACAACCTCCGAGTAAGAAGATAGAAGGTACATGTTCATGACAACTATGGACACTTTTGATCACTGGCCCTGATCCCTAGCTGGATCGTCGTTCATACTTTAATTTAGCCTTAAACCCTTTAGTTCTTAGGTTCTTGTCTGTGTATTGTGACGTTCAATTCATAGCTAGACTTGGATTTGGATACAAATAGAGATGGAAAGGAGTGGAATTGATTGCAGAGGATTCTCAGATACACGTGACTTTAGACACAATCACGAAGATATAAGCGAAAGTGGAGAGACTGATGAAGGTGAAAGTAGGCCTGAAAATGGAGGAAGTTCAAGCAACAGCACAGTCGAAGAGAGTCAAAAGAAGCCTTCAGTGAGACCTTATGTT
>JAOTAY010020539.1:0-12292 GCA_025629805.1 Erythroxylum baracoense
GTTTCCATGTAAAAAAAATACTAGTTAAGCTACTTAGCAAAAAGGCCTCAAATTATGAATGAATGTGACAACTTAGAAGGAGCTAAATTTACACTAAGTCCTAATTATGTTGTATATTTATTCAAAGGCCCCTTAATTCACTAATTTTGCAAGCTAATGATTATTAATAACCTAATAGACTCTGTCCAAAATTAAATGAATTTCACTTAAACTTGAGCCATTGACACATTTACACATTTCACATTATGCAACCTAATGTTATCATACGGTATGCAAAGTCACATATAAAATAAAAACACAGAATCCCTCCCCACACTTGAACAACACATTGTCCTCAATGTGAAAAGCGAACATCCACGGCTCATACATTACGGAAATGTGAAGATAGAAACACACATACTTTTTTTTAACAAGGAAGAGTAGAAAAAATTAATAACAAAACATAAAATGAAAATAAAACTAACAAAAAAATAAAATTTAAAATAGAACTACTAGACATTAAACAACACACAACTAAAATAGAATTGAACAAAAAAAATGTGGGTTAGACTTGAATACTTGAATCCTAAGGAGATGGAGGTGGTGATGGTGTAGGAGTCGGTAATTAGATGACCTGAGCTTTGAAATACTGATGAAGTCAGTGAATCTCACGACTATGGCATCTTTGTGTACGCACCACTTCCTGTAGTATTCTGCTGGTTTCAGATAGTGTATCCAAAACCTTGGTCTAATGTTGGTTCTCTTCTTCCTTTTCCACGCTTATTGAGTCCCTTGCCTACGAAGGTGGAGAGGAACTTGAGCTTGCCTGACCCGTCCTGGTCCGCACATGTGTCTTTTCATTTATATCCCACAGACTCATATTGATGGAGTGAATGATTTCTGCCAGAAATAGATGATGGTGGTCAAGGAACTAGGGCAGATGCATTGTTAACCCCCTCTGATCCACATCAAAATGTTCTACGATAGTAGAAACCAGGTACCCCATTCCCAGATGGTTGCTCTGGTTTCACGAAATTACAGCAAGAGCATTCAGCATATGCGTGGATGTGCAGACTAGGATACTGTGGTCCATGCACCACAGTAGGAACAGTTCCTCGGTGGAACACTTGCTAGTCTCTGTTTGTCATAGACCAGCTGACACATAAATTTATGCGGCAGTAAGTGTTAATGGGAGCGTATGATGTTGTTATGAGCATTTTTGGCATAAAAACGCTCCACGCCAGTGAGCTCATGCCAATATTGGGAGGCACAGAAGTCATTATGATGGTCGACAATGGTGGATTTGGGGAATCCGCATATGTCATACATAATCTCTACCGTTAGGTTATATGCTCACCCTCTCAATTGAAACCATAATTCTTTAGTGTTCTTGGGGTCAAAGGTTAGGGATGTGAAAAATTCTAGGGTCAACTCTTCATAAACGAGGAATTGAAACCTGATTAATTGACCCCACTGGATCCTCTCTGCTAAATTTTCTATTCACTCCCACACCTCTATCCTATCCAGTGTATCGAAATCAAAATATTTAGGTACAACTATATTCCTATAGCGAAGGGAATGGAAACGAGTACCTTCCTCCTCAAAATATATGGGAAATGAAGCTCCAAAATTTGTTGTTCGGTTCCACCTCCCCCGTCCGACGACTTGTTGTGCTCCATAAGGCTCTCGTCAGGCAGTTTGCTTGATACGAGGCATGATTAGGTTAAATTTGGGAAGTTATTGATGGAAAATTTCTAGAGAGATGTTAGAGCGTTTGGAAGTTAAAATTCTAGAGAGATAAAGTAAGGTGAAAGTTAAGTAAGAATTGAATAAATAGGTGGTCAAAATGGTAAAATGGTAAAGTTATCACTTCAAATTTGCATCCTCCCCTTTTTGTTCATTGTCACAGGTCATGATCCACCGAAGGACTTTTTAAGTCGTAGGCCACGATCGTGACCTTACGAGTCACGGCCGTAGCCAGTGCTTATAACTTGATTCCAAAACCTTCTGCTTCCAATCCTTTCCTTCTCTCATTCAATAATTCTTCTTCACGTCTCTTAATACGCTTGCATACTCTTCCCCATGACTCCAAAATCCTATTCCTCTTTTTGCTTTTATTCATGCAATCCAAAATAAACCTAACTACGAATTTCAACTAATCTAATTAAATTTATACATAAACTAATTTTTCCATTGGTTGCCTCCTATGCAACGCTTCTTTTAACATTGGTAGCTCGACGCTCCTTTTAAGCTCACGGTGGTTGGAATGATTGATTTAATGGTAGCGTCGTTATTAATCTTAAAATCTGAATGTTTGATACCCTATTGCGAGTGCCACCTTCATTGGAATTTTCTTTACCTCGCCTTCTCCTTCGCGAGCTCTTCTTTCGGAAAAATCTCCTTCTCTTCTTTGCCAAAATCTGGAATTTTGGTGTTGATGTGCTATTTTGCCCAATCTTGATGATGATCCTTATTTTCAATCCTTCCTTGATGCTCCAAACATGTGTTCTTCACCCAAGGATGGTCTTTCTACAGGTAGGTGTCGTCCAACCTCAAGATGGAGGCTTAATTCTCTTTATATAGTCCAAAAAATTAGGTTTAATAAAGCTTCGCAGATTGCCTCGGATTTTAATTCCCACACCTGTGGGAATCTGTATGATTCCCACGAGCGTGGGAATTACAGGTAGAAAGTTTCTGTCTTGATTTCCCACGTCCATGGGAATTTGCCCAATTCCCACGAACCCAGGTGTGATCCTCTTGTCTTCTCTTCTATGTTCTCTTGTTCATCCTCCAACTTGCTTCCTCTCCTTTTCTACACAAAAATAAACAATTCTTATCCTCAATTGGCATCCAACACACAAGAACACAATGGAAATCAAACTTAATGAAAACATATAAAAAGAATCCTAAACTAGAACAATAAAGAACAATTATGTTAGAAAGCATATGCCAAATACCTATAAAAACATATCCTAATGCACACCTATCAACATCCCCATACTTGAATCTTTGCTTGTCCTCAAGAAAAATAAATACAACCAATCAATTCTACCACTTCATTTTCACAAAGATCAAAGCGTACAATCCCTCAAATTTAAGCCAACTCAAATATCAAGTTAATGCACATATCATGACTACTTTTTCATTGGTGTACATAAGCAAACTCACAATCAGCACAATCACTCAAAGATAAGTAAAGATGCCCAAATGAATCTTCCTCACAATTTTCACTCATTTTGCTAAAGTGTTTAAGGGTTAGTGTTTTGCTTAAACTTCCTATATGAAACTACACTACCATAGGCTTACTAATACACCAATTCTCCTCTGCAATGATTGCATGCGTAAATAAATCAAAAGGACTTGTTTAGGGTTGTAATGTGGTAAAGGTTAAGATTGGTCAAAAAAGGGAAAAAAGGGTTAAGCACAAGCATAAGTAAAGTTAAAAAAGGGATAAAATGGGATAACTAAATATAAATACGAGACATACAAATATAACTAATATTCTGCACTAATTGAAGCTATTCACTTGTTCTTCCATTTTCTGTCTCTTTTTTTGTCATTTTTCATATTTTTTCTTTTTCTTCATACATGGAAGAACTATGAATCAAAACTAGCACTATATACAATGTAGTCCACAGGCAGAATTATACTTAACTAGTCTTGGTAAAAATTTCACACAATCACATCTAATGTTTTACTTAATACTTTACTAGGCTTGTGAAAAAGGGTAGGATAATGGGGGTTAAAGTTTTAAAATTTCAGGTATTTCACAAACAAAAGGTTAAGGCTCAATGAGAGTAGCAAGGGATAATTAACGGGTAGGTCATTTAAGCCAAGGGTTAACACAAAAAAGGGCCTAGATTTAAAGCAAGTTCTAAAGGTAGTAACCTATGGAAGTACACACAACAAAGAAATGAAATGACTATAGATGGAGTCATATGGCTTAATCCTCACTTTGGCTGAATTGAAAACTCATTATGCATCTCTACACTACCTCATTGTTCAAATGTCAATTTGTAAATAAGCTTATGTAGCCAACTACTTTTCATCACTCTATATGGTTCACTTTCTATTCAAGTGGCCTAATATGAGTTCAAGCATTCATTCAATCTAATTCCAACTAACATGATAGAAATTTCATGGCAATATTTGTTAGAGTGACTCAAATGTGGCTCCATTGTTAACACAACGCAAATACAATATGCCTAAACATGCATCCTATTCAACAACAAAAAATTACAGCTAAGAACTTTGATGTCACCTCCCCATACTTAAAGATCACATTGTCCTCAATGTGACAGGTCAACAACCAAATAAAGGGAAATGACATCAAATCATACAAAAGAAAAATAAAAACAAACCAAACAAAATAAATTTAAACAAACGAATGATATTAAACTAAACAGAAGATACTGAAGTCAAATCAAATTTAAAGAAATTAGAACTAGACAAAAGATATAACACACAAACAAATAATATGAAAATAAATACACATGAAATGAAATGCACTCACATATAAGAAATAACAAATTTTAAAAGTTCAAGGGATAAGAAAAGCTTATTCCGATGATGGTGGTGACGTTGATGGTGGTGACGATGATGGTCTAGGAGCTTTAAAATTATTCCTCCGACAGAAGTTGAGGAACCTATTCTTCAAACTATGCTGCTCCTTATGTACTGTTCGCATTTGTGTGTTGAGCTCATTTAGTTGAGATGTCATACATTGTTGGTTGGAGGCTATTTGTTCAAGGGTTGGTAGGAGTTGGTCAACACTTGCTAGTGTGTTAGGTTCTGCTGCTTCTGCTTCGTCCTCTGGATCCTGAGCTATTCGAGATGTGGAAGGTCCAGGCGTGGCTATACTGATGCTTCTCCTATTTTTCACTACAATACGTGTCTGAGGATTACGGAGTTCCATAGAATGAACCTCCACAATCTCAAGATGCCTCAAAAATGATATGTCAAACATATCATGTGGTGTTGTATGCACCTCTTCCAAATTATGGTTATGAAAATGAGTTAAAGCAGTAAGCATGTGCCCCATTCCAAAATATGAACTTTGCTTATTGACAACACTGATAATTAATCTGAAAATTCTAAAAGGTGTGTTAATTCTAACCTTGTGATCCATGCACCATAAGAAGAAAAGTTCTTTAACTGAACATTTTCTACTTTCAGTTTTATTAAACACAATTAAACACATGAATTTATGTAACATTAAATATTCAACATTACGTATTAAAGCATTCGGTGCATTGAGTGAATCAAAAATGTCTTCCCTTGTTAAAATTTTCCAGTAGGAATCCACATCAAATTTAGGATGATCATCTAAAACTTTTGTATTTTTGAAATCAAAAAGATGACGCATGACATTATAATCCAATTTATACACAACACTGAATAATCTAAACTAAAATATGTCCATTTTTTGGGTATAACGAACATTAGTGAACAAGTCAGTTGTCATCATAGGGTGAATATGCATGTCACATCGAATGAACCTATTCCACCCTATACTGTCAGCTAGATGCTCAATCTTTGTCCTTACTCCTTTGTTCTCTAACCATGCCAAATTGAAATACCTCTGAGTGATTATTCCCCTACCCCTAAAATCATGAAAGCGCATACCTTCATCTTTCAAGTAAATCGGGAAGGGAGATCGGTAAGTTGCCGCCAAATCGCTTTTGCCTTTATCGAAAACTTAATGGCGCACTTCTTCACCCAGTTTTCAAGCCATCATCTTCTTCGGTGCCATTGTTATAGAAAAACCTGCAAGAATAAGAGAGAGAAAGTAAATTTTGAGGTTTGGAGAGAGAACAAACAAAACTTACCTAAATCCTTGTTGTTTGGAGAGATTAATACATGAAAATGAAAAGAATGGAAGAATAATGAAAGAATTGACAAAAATACCAAGAATCTAAAGGGAGATAGAAGAATTTTAGAGAATGAAAGGAGAGAAATTCGTAGGTAGGAGAGAGAGAGTATGAAAATTTTGAAGATAGGGTGAGAGAAAAAATGGGAGGGAAACTTAAGTTTCCCCTCTAGTTTGGGATTCCCATGCTGGTGGAAATTCCCACAATTCCCACGAGCATGGGATTCCTCTTCAGAAACTTTCTAGAGAGGATTCCCACATTCGTGGGCATCACCACAATTCCCATGGACGTGGGTTTTATCTCCAGAAACTTTCTGCAAAGATTTCTCATGCTCGTGGGAATCACTATAATTCTCACGAACGTGGGAATTGGTGATCCTCACAATTCCAAGCCTTCTTCCAAGCTTAAATAAATTCTCCATGACCCCAAAACCTACAAACACGTTAAGGTAATATCATTAGGAAGAATTTTAAAAAGAAAAAAATTAAAATCCAAACAAGATCAACATGAACATCAATCATTCTTAATTTGGCAATAATCAAACTAAAGAACTCAAACAAAAACTAGACAAAAACAACACAAGAGATTAAACATGCTAAGTTAAGGTCATTAGCTTGACCATTCAGCATATACTCATGAAAAAGTAGAAGATAGGAGAGAGATAACTTCCCTCGCTTGTGGATATGTCCCTCTATAATATAGTTTACAGTGGTGTCCGTTGACCTTGAATGTTTCCCCATTATCATTTTCCAGCTCCACAGCTCCATGAGGAAACACTTAAAGAATTTTAAAAGACCCACTCCATCTTGACTTGAGTTTTTCAGGAAATAGTCAAAGTCTTGAGTTAAATGAAAGTTCTAAATCCCCACTCTTAAATTCCTTCTTTTTTGATATAGCCATCATGCCACTTCTTAGCTCTTTCTTTATATAGCTTGGCATTTTCATAAGCATCATACCTCAACTCTTCTAACTCATCGATCTGTAACAACTGCTTTTCTCCTGCCAACTTCCAATCCATGTTCAATTTCTTGATTGCCCAATATGCTCTATGCTCCAATTCCAAAGGTAAATGATATGCCTTGCCATACACAAGCCGATATGGTGTTATGCTTATAGGATCTTAAAGGCTGTTTTGTAAGTCCACAGTGCATCGTCTAGTTTCATTGACCAATCTTTTCTTGAAATGTTCACTATCTTCTCTAAAATCTTTTTTGGTTCTCTATTCACCACCTCCACTTGACCACTAGTTTGGGGATGATACAAGGTAGCCACTCTATGATAAACATTATATCTTCTCAGAAGGTTCTCAAACAGTTTGTTGTTAAAGTGGCTTCCCCCATCACTTATGATTGTTCTCGGCATCCCAAATCTAGTAAAAATCTTCTTAATGAACTTCTGAACCACCTTGCTATCGTTGGTTGGAGTAGCGATCATTTCAACCCATTTAGAAACATAGTCAACTCCAACCAAGATATAGGTATTGTCTTCAGAGGGTAGGAATGGTCCCATGAAGTCTAGACCCCATACATCAAATATCTCCACCTCTATTATATTTGAAAATGGCATTTCATCTCGTTTTGATATGTTGCCAAGTCTTTAACATCTATTGCACTTGAGCACAAAATCTCGAGCATCCTTAAACAGAGTTGGCCAATATAATCCACACTCCAAAATACGTGTCACAGTCATGTTAACTCCATAATGCCCTACATACGATGAACTATGACATTGAGTTAAGATCTCAGGCATTTCATCTTCAGGAACACATCTGCGAATTAAACTATCAGCACGAATCTTATAGAGTATAAGTTCATTCCAAATATAATGAGCGTACTGAAATAAGAAACGCTGCCTTTATTGATATGATAAATCAGATGAAAGAATACCACCTGAGAGGTAATTTGCAATATCTGCAAAATAGGGAAGGAAGGGGTTATCTACCATCATCAAAGTCTCGTCAAGAAAGCTTTCCTTAATTTCCTCTTCTTCTTCATAATGTCTGACTTCATGCCATGATAAGTGATCCGCTACAACATTTTCTGCTCCTTTCTTATCGTTAATCTCAATATTAAACTTTTAGAGCAAGAGTACATCGAATAACCCTAGCTTTGGCATCCTTCTTAGTGAACAGGTAATGTAATGTTGCATGGTCTATAAGCACAATAACTTGTGAACCTAACAAATAAAAACAAAATTTTTCACAAGCAAATATAACCACAACTAGTTTTTTTTCAGTAGTTGTATAATTCAATTGTGCTCCTGTCAACGTTTTGCTTACGTAATAAATAACATGTAACCTCTTCTCCTTCCACCGACCTAGCACACACCCAACTGCATGGTTACTTGCATCACATATGATCTTAAATGGAAGAGACCAATCTGGCGATGTCAAAATTGGTGTTGTTATGAGTGTCTTCTTTAATTGTTAAAAGCATTCAAACAATCATCATCAAAAACTAAAGTCACATCTTTTACCAAAAGATGAGTCAGAGGTTTTGCAATGAGGGAAAATCTTTAATGAACTGTCAATAGAACCCTGCATGACCAAGAAAAGCTCGAACACCCTTGATGTTGGAGGGAGGAGGTAACTTTTCAATTACTTCTGTCTTAGCTTGATCCACTTTAATCCCCTTATATGAAATCTTATGGCCTAATATGATTCCCTCTTGGACCATAAAATGATATTTTTCCTAATTTAAAACTAAATGTGACTCCTCACATCTTTAGAGCACTTTATCTAAGTTCAGCAGGAAATGATCAAAAGACTCTCCAAAAATAGAAAAATCATCCATAAATACCTCCATAAAGTTTTCATTCATGTCTGCGAATGGCCATCATGCACCTTTGAAATGTATCAGGTGCATTACATAAACCGAAAGGCATCCTTCGATATGCAAAAGTTTCGTATGGATAGGTAAAAGTGGTCTTCTTTTGATCTTTCAGATATATAAATATTTGATTGCACCCTGAATATCCATTTAGAAAGCAATTAAAAGAATGACCAGCCACTCTCTCAATCATTTGGTCTACAAAAGGTAAAGGGAAATGATCCTTCTTGGTGGACAAATTTAACTTTCTATAGTCAATACATGCTCGCCACCCTGTGACAATCCTAGTGGAAATCTTTTCCCCTTCTTCATTTTCTATCATTTTCATGCCACCCTTCTTTGACACACACTGTATTGGGATCACCCACTCACTATCCGAAATAGGGTAAATCATTCCTGCACCTAGAAGTTTCACCACTTCCTTCTTTATAACCTCTTACATATTCGAATTTAACCTTCTCTGTCATTCTCTCATGGTTCTATAACCTTCTTCCAGGTTAATTCTGTGCATCACCACATTAAGGCTAATCCCCCAAATATCATAAATTTGCCACCCTACAGCTCTCGTCGTTTTCCTAATAGTCTCCACCATTTTCTCTTCTTGCTCACAATTTCATTCATTGGAGATAATGATAGGTAAACTGTGGTTCTTTCCTAAAAAGGTATATCTCAAATGGGAAGGTAAAGGTTTAAGCTCTAAAGTGGGATGTTTTATGGTAGAAGGTGGTGTAGGTGCTCCAGCTCTCTCTAATTGATCTAGATCCACTTCCTCACAAACATCCTCTTCCTTCGCACTTTCATCTTCGTGAACTCCATTCACCTCATCAACTCCTTCTTTAATTTCCTTCACTCATATATACATTTCCATATATCGGTTTCTTCAAATAATTTGTCATATTGAACTCAACCTACTCACCACCAATTCTCAACACAAGTTTTCCTTTATGAACATCAACTAATGCCCTACCAGTATTCATAAGGGTCCACCCAAGATTAATGGACAATTTTTATCAGCTTCAAAATCTAAAACAACAAAATCAACTGAAATTATAAATTTATCCACTTTTACTAATACGTCTTCCACAATTCCAAATGGCCTTGTTATTGATTGATCGCAAGCTGAATCAAAATGAAAGTTGGCTTGACCTTTCCTAATTCCAATTTCTTAAAAATAGACGAAGGCATCAAGTTAGTACTTGCACCTAAATCACATAAATATTTGGAAAATTCAAAATTGTCAACAACATATAGAATAGTAAAACTCCCTGAATCTTGCAATTTTGAAGGCATTTGACTTGAAATAATAGAACTACAGTTTTCTGTCAATGTAACTGTCTGATTGTCTTCCCAAGTACGTTTGTGCGTGAGTATATCCTTCAAAAACTTCACATACTTGGGCATGCACTCTAAAGCTTCCACTAATGACAAATTAATCTGTAGTTTCTTTACTTTCTCTAAAAATTTGAAAAACTGGGTATCCACCTGATGTTGCTTCACTCTTTGTGGATATGGGAGTTTGGGCTTATACAGTGGTGGTACATATGGCCTTCCCTCTCCCTTTTCTTCTTCTATCTCCGTACCATTCTCTTTTCCTTAGCCATCCTTTCTTGCACTTGGTTCTTCCATTTGCTTGCCACTCCCAATGTTATTACTTTGAGTTGTTCCCTTGGAATAACCTCATTATTACTTGGTAGGCAACATGCATTTCGAGAAAATAAAGCATCAGTAAGTTGACGTACCTGAACTTCCAAGTTATAGAATGATGAGGCATGGTTCTTTACGATCTGATCAAATTTTGCCTCCATCCTTTGTTGATTTTCCTCTTAGCTTTCATACATCTTTTTCTGACTCTCTGCTTGATCTGTCAGTTTGGAATTAAACATCTCCATAAAATTGTCTAACTTATTTTCCAACGCTCTGATTCACTCTTGCTAGAATCTTGGCAGTCCTTGTGATTTTTGTTGGCCACCTACATTATTATTACTCCAAGAAAAGTTCGGGTGGTTTTTCCAACTTGGATTATATGTATTTAAATATAGGTTATTACCTCGTTGCGACTGGCCTAAGTAGCTTACCTGTTCAGTCCCGCTAGCTCCCAATAGAAAACATTCTATTGAGTTGTAGTTGTTCTCCCTACACAACTCACATTGTGCATGTATTGCCTTAACTACTGAGGTGGACACTCCTTGCATATTGTTTAGCTGCTTTGTTAACGTCGTGATTTGAGCCTGCAAGGCAGTAACTGAGTCAATAGGTATCATATCCTTTTGTTCCTTCTGCCTATGTCTACTACTCTTGCTTGACCACATACAGGTATTGGTTGCCAACTCCTCTAATAAATTATGAGCTACTTCCACCGTCTTCCTCATCAGTGAGCCTCCTGCTACTGCATCAATTGTGCCCCTTGTTTATGAGTTCACTCCATTATAGAATATTTGAAGTAGAAATTCCCTCAGAAGGTTGTGATGTGGACAGTTCCTCTAAAGTTCCTTAATTCTTTCCCAAGCTTCATAGAGAGATTCTCCGTCGCTCTGTTGAAAATTTGTTATCTCCTTGATAATCCTCGTCGTCTTAGTCAACATAAAATATTTAGCGAGGAATGCTTGGGCGAGCTGCTCCCAAGTCGTGATCTGGCCTTGATTCAAAGAATTGTACCATACTTTAGCCCAATCCTTCAACATGAATGAAAATAGTTGCAACTTCACCTTATCGTCAGACATTCAGTTGAATCTGAATGTGTCATAGATCTCTAAGAAATTTACGATGTGGGCATTCGGATCCTCGTTGGATAGCCTGTTGAACTACATATTATTTTGAAGAATGTTGAGTAGTGCCGGCTTTATCTCAAAATTATTCGCTTAAACTACCATCCTCACCACTTCCTAAGGACTAAACTCTGGCCTAATGAAATCCATGAGTGTCCTTTCCTGTCCTCCCTGCTCTCCTTCTTCAACCATATCTTGATTTGAGAAATTTAGACACTTTGCCCTTCTTATTTCTCTTTCGTACTTTTTAATGTCGGGAAATTCGTCGTCTATAGCTTCTTTCATCCTTCGTGTACTCCTTATGTTCATACCCCTACAAATACACAAGGAAAAGTATCAATGTAACATCCCATTTCCATACTAAAGGTTAGAACTGTAGATTTCTATAAATTAGAAATAGTAATGAGATATTAGACAATACATTTCATGCTCATGCATAATGTTACCATATACGTACATGAATGTGAATTTTTGCACACATTAGAATGACTGTATATGCATTAATAGACATTTCGGGTATAATTGATTTATAATTGAATTGTGAATGTGATGTTGTGGAGAATTGTGGTTTTTATATGTTGAAAATTGATTTGGAGAGTGTATTTAGTAATTTAGAATTTTTGAAGATTTTTAAAAATTTTCTAAAAATTTGGGTAAAATTTAGACTAGGAAAAATGCTAGGTGGCAAGACAATTGACAAATAGTAGTTTAATTAAGAGTCAAATGGCAATGAAAATTTTTATAAATGACATTTGGGTTTAATCACATATGTTATTGAAATTTGGAGACCATTGGAGTAGAAATTGGATTTAAATGGACTAGTTAAATGAAAGAACCTGGTTTGAACCTA
>JAOTAY010020540.1:0-12291 GCA_025629805.1 Erythroxylum baracoense
TTGACATAAATAATTAAACTCCAATAATAATTCTATCATGACCTTATAATTTATTTAAATCATGCTTAACAACTCCATTCATTCTAAGACAAAAATTCAAATTCCATAGAATATCACACTTAACAAATATATTTCGGGGGCCAACAAAAACAAAATCTTTATATTAAGGAAAGTACCAACTCAACCCTCTCACTCATTATTCATGTTTATATTGTGTATATTGAGGACAATGTATGACTTTAAGTGTGGGGATGGTTTTAATAAATTTTAAACTAATTTCTTCAAGCCTATTATAATCTTGATTATAAATTTCATTAACTAATATCTTAAATTAATTGAATATGTCCATTAATACTCTACGTTCTTGTTGAACATTGATTTGAATTGGTATGCAAAAGGATGATGTTTAGAATGAAATTAGTTTTCTAAGTTATATTTTTGGTAATCATTGAAATATTCGAGTTGAATGAAATTGTATATTATTTAAACACATATACCCACTTTTTCGTGAGCTTTTGAGCCTAAGAGCAAATTTTCAAAATTTTTAGAACTCTTTTCTTTCTTTCATGTGTGTTATCATTGCATAGTAAGATAATTTTAGAACTTGCTTTTATTATGCATGTTAAGATCATATTTGTTAAGTTAAGCATTAACATGATAAAGGCATTTAGATTCACTAACTTGTTTTAGCCTATTTCTTTGAAAATTATCATACCCAAAAATTTACCTTTAGGAGTAACCAAGTTGAGCCTTAGTCTTTTTCTTTTATTAAACCTACATATTAACCTTTATCCTTTTTTTCTTTGAAGACCTTTTTATTATTTTAAACCTTGAAGGTTATTTACATTATTAACTTATTGAGACTTGAAATTTATGAAAGGTCCAATATTTCTTGAATTATGGTACTGAATGTTTATTGTAAAAAAAAAGAAGAACAAAAAAGAACAAAAAATCAGAGAAAAAGAAAAAGAATAAATTTATGATACCAACAGAGTTGTTTTGAAAGGACCTGTGTGTTTATAACTAAGTCTTATAATGTTTTTTAAGTAAATTTCCTTTACTTAACCCCTTTTATTATCTCAATCATACCGTACGTAAAACTAATTACAACCTACACAAAGACCATTTGATTCTTGTTTCTAGTTTGTACATAAGTGGTAAAGATGTGATTTTACTGCAAGTATATGATAAGAGTTCTGCTATGCATTGATTAAGAGTTTTGATTAACTTTTCACCTTAAACACTTAAGTGCATTGAGTGAAATCTTGGTGAGGGTATGAAGAAGTGTGCTTTTGATTTCAATGTTATTGTTGATGTGATTACTATTAATATTACTTAGGAAATTGATTTTAGGATAACTTGATTTTGCTTGTATATTAATTCGATTTGATAGGATATGATGATGTATAGTATGAATGGAAAGATTGAGATTAGTGGTGGATTTACGTTGTAAAATTTATAATTTTGATTATGGATTGCTTGATGACAATCAAAAACTTAAGTGTGGGGATATTTGATAGATACCTCATATTTGATGTGTTTTTGTTTAATATTTGATACTTTTGTTAATTATATATTTGGTACTTAATTCTCTCCAAGTGCTTTTATAGGTGAAAATTGCCTTCATGAACTTAAAGAAGAAGAATTCAGATGAACACACCACATAAAGTGAAGATTTGACACATAGAAGCTATGCGCAATTTTTAACATAGATGGAGAGTTCAAATCTAAACGTTGACTTCAAAGAATAATGAGAGGACATCGAAAGATTTTTAGGAATTCTAAATTCGTAGTTGTTCAAATTTGTTTTGACAAGCAACCGATTGTTCAAAATAAAACTTATTTCTATATAACTGGCAGCCTGACCACTAGAACTTTACATAGACATATATGAGGCTTATGAGATCCAAAAGCTCAAATTTAAGCCAACATCCTAGTCCAAAATTCCTTTGTACAACTTGAGGCCCCAAAGTGCTATTTGGAGGGGCTAAAAAGGCTGAGAATGAGATATGAAGTCTATCTTGACCCAGTCTGAATTTTTATCGTCCCTTAGTTTTTGGCCCATAACTTTCACTATAGGGCTTTGTTTTAAGCCAAAGAGGATTCGTTGGAAATCTGAGACGTGGAGCTACAATTTATATGAAGAAATTGTGACCTAAATATGAAGATATCAAGGTCAAAAACTTGAAGGAATTTACAGTCATTCACATGCCCTACACTTTCACAATTTTCAGACAATTGTGGTTGTGCACGGTTTGATGCACAATCGTGTAAGAGACTGTGCATCTCCCTAGAACCCTAAATGTAGTGATAAAAATACATTTTTAGAAAGGGGGCAGCCAAAGGGGGGACTTTGAGAGGCGATTTCTAGACCTAGGTTCATCCTCAAGGTGTGATTTTAGTCCAGGAACATGGGAAACACGAAGATTTCATCGATAGATCCATTGGAATACAAGATTAAACCTCTAAATCGCAAAAACATTCAATAGAAGACAATCTAGTAGATTTAGAATTATAACCCATTGTATTTTTTTTTCTTTTAATGTATGTTTGATTTCGTGTTTGATAATATGTAGCTAAAACTCCAGTTAGTATTTTGGTTAGATGAACCTTATATTAATACTTTGATATGATTTGATTCTTCTATTAATGCAATTGGTTGTTTAATATATTGTGATCTGGTTATGCGTTTTATTTATTTTCTTATAACCCAAGAATATTACATCATAATCTAATTTCATGCGTAGAGATTGAGAAATCCTAATGTGAATAGATCTACCATGATTAGAAGGAGTTGATTGCAATCCTAGAGATATGATGACACAAATCTTCTGAATTAGGGTTAAACCTAATAAAGCGACTCATAAATCGGTAACACAATCCTATAAGATTTATCCTGAGTAATTTAGTTAGAGAACTTAGGATTAGTTGTTAGTAAACTTAAGGTCAGCTATTAGCATACCATAGGAGTCTCCACGGTCCAATACATCAACAAAACAATTTCATGATGAAAGATCAATATATTAAGGGTTTAAGGGGATAAAAACCTAGATACTAATTTCTGATAACGATAGTATTCTAAATAAGTTCCACTGTCTATGCATTCATTATTTTTTCCTATTTCTTTAATTGTTTTAGTTTTTATTTTCTTTTTATTAAAAATCTAAAATAAATCTTTAAGCTAGATAATAGAGGAAGGGTAAGTACTAGTGTTCATAGTCTTCGTTGGATCATCTTGTACTAGCTAAAGCTATATCATACACTTGTAGTTTATTACAATATTGACTATCACGAAATAAGTCAATCAAGTTTTTTATTTTTATCAAACAACCATAATTAATGCATATTATCTAATAACCATAATTCACGCATATTTTGTGATTATTTCCTTTCTCTTTGAGAGGAAAAGCTAAGTAGTGGCTAAACTCGATGCCACGTTCGTCACTGACCACTTGGGATTAAATGGAGAAAAAATTTCTCATGAAATATTTTTTGTCCTGTGAAGAATGAGAAATTAAGGAACGACATCTCTTCGTACTCTCAAAATGAAGGAGAATCGTTGTATGACACTTGGGAGAGATTTAAGGAGATGTTTTGACAATGCCTACATCTTGAATTACTTCTGTGAATGCAAATCCAAACTTTTTATAACAGGATAAGTTAGAACACAAGGTAGTTAATTGATGCAGCAGCTGGAGGGGAGCTGAATAACAACACACCTGAAGGAGCCCAAGAGTTGATTGCAGACATGGCCATGAATAACTACCAATGGTGCTCAGCTAAAGCACCAACCACCAATAGGCCATCTGGAGTGTATGAAGTAGACGCAATGATAAGACTGGCTAGTCAAGTGGAAGCCCTAAGTAAGAAGATAGACAATATTACTATGGCTCTACAAGGAAGAGTGATGCAATGGCAACATTACTATGGCTCTACAAGGAAGAGTGATGCAATGCGAGTCATGTGGGTTAGATCACCTAAGACAATATTTGTCAATCTGATTAACCCAAACATATAAATTATTTGGGGAATGCTTCAAGACCCCAAAATAATCCCTACAGTAACACATACAACCCTAGATGGAGAAACCACCTTAACGTCTCGTGGGGTAATTCAGGACAATAAAGGAATAACCCTCCATCAGGATTTCAAGCACAAACATCAAAACTAAGGAAATCGAGGATGGATGAGCTGATATTGGAATTCATTCAAGATTCAAAGGCGAAACATCAGTAGACAAAAGCATCCATTAAAAACTTGGAAATAAAATTTGATCAACTGGCCAAATTAGTGGCAAAGAGACTTAAAGGAAGTTTGTCAAGCATTACTGAGACAAATCTAAGGGAAAGGATGATGGAAATCACCTGGTCTAGTGCAAAGAAGCTCTGTAAGGAAGAAGATGAACAGTTAACTAATGAGGGTCACTCTGAAACTATTAATGAACCTACACTAAAGCAAGTCAAGGAATCTCAACCTTCTATTCCAAACCCTGTGTAAACCAAGAGAAAAGAAATGGAAGACGAGTTAGACTATGTCATTGGTCTGTTGAAGAAACTCATAGAAGAGTTTCCTTATGATAAACTTCTTCTGCATAAACCAAAAAGCTCAGAATTACTGGAAGAGATATCTTCAAATAGAAAGAAACCGAAGAAGTTGGAGAAGGAAGAATCAAGCAAGGAGGGCTCCAACAAAGTGGCAACACTACTATAGAAGCAAGTTGACCCAGGTCATATTTATATTCCTTGTATTATTGGTAGTGTCAAATTTGATAAGGCTTTTGCGGACTTAAGAGTGGGCATTAATTTGATGCCCTACACTTTGTATAGGAAGATGAAATTAGGTGAATTAACACCAACTAGGATGTGTGTGCAAATGGATGACAAATCACTCCACCATCCTAAGATATAATTAAAGATGTGTCAGTTAAAGTAGACAAATTCACCTCCGACTGATTTCACCATCTTCGACATAAACAAGGATATAGAAATACCTATTGTCTTAAGACAACCATTCTTAGTGATCACCAAGTCTCTTATAGACATTGATGGAGACGAATTAAACCTGAGTGTGGGGGGACGAAAGGGTTTCATTTAAAGTGTTTGATGGTAGGAGAAATCCCTTTAAATTTGTGAACATTATCAAAATAAAGGAATCGTGCGAAGAAGTTTCATAAGATTCCACTCACAAGGACTCACTCAAGAAACCACAATTTCAAAAGAATAATAAAAACAATAAACCAAGGAAGAAAGGTGGCAAGAAGCACAAAAAGGTAACTTATTTACAAGTCAGGAAACCTATAGTTAATCTACAATCACATGATTCATTTGAACCACTTTGAGTGAAAGAAGTACGTTGAGCTAAAGATGTTAACCAAGCGTTGCTTAGGAGGCAGCCCAAGATTCAGGGTTTTCTTTTGTTATGTTACTTTTTTATTTTTATTTTATTTTTATTATTGCTTTTTTTCAATTAGTTTATGGTTTATCTTTTGAGTATATTTTTAATCTTTTTTTTGTTAATTATTTATGGTTTGTTTTCAATTGACTTATTTTTATTTCTTTTTATCTTTTCTTTTTCTTTTATTTTTGCAAGGATAAATTACCATTGGATGGATTAACTTAAGAAATCGCCATAATCAAGAAAGTATCAAACAACCCTCTCACTTGCATATTTAATTGTATTATGTATATTGAGGAAAATGTCCAAATTTAACTGTAGGGATGGGTTGACTAAAATTTTAACTGAATTCTTCAAGTTTATTATAATTTTGTTTATAAACTTTCTTAACTGATGTCTTGAATTAATTGAGATTTGTCTATGAATACTATATGTTGTTATTGAATATTGATTTGCATTATTGTGCAAAAAGATGATGGTTAAAATGAAATTAATTTTCTAAGTCATATTTTTCATAATCATTGAAATATTCAAGTTGAATGAAGTTTTCATATTATTTACACAAATATACCTATCTTTTCCGTGAGCTTTTGAGCCTAAAGAGCAAATTTTCAAAATTTTTAAAGCTCTTGTTATTCTTTCATGTGTGTTATGATTGCATAGGAGGATAATTCTATAACTTGCTTTATTATACATGTTGAGACCATATTTGGGAAAATTAAAAGCATTAACATGATAAAGGCAATGAGAATAACCAACTTGTTTAAGCCTTTTTCCTTGAAATTACCATACCTGTAAAATTTAACTTTAGAATTAACCAAGTTGAGCCTTAGCCTTTTTTGTTGATTAAACCCACATATTAACCTTAATATGATTTTTCTTTAAAGACATGTTTATTATTTTAAACCTTGAAGGCTATTAACTTTATTTATTTGATAAGACTTGAAATTTATGAAAGGTCTAATATCTATTGAATTGTGGTACTATTGTAGAAAAAATGACAAAAGAGAAAGAAAAAGAATAAAATAAGAATAAATTTATGGTATTAATAGGGTTACATTGGAAAGACCTATGTGTGTTTTGTAACCAAGTGTTGTAATGTTTCTTTGAGCATGTTTCCTTTAATTTTATGCCTTTTATTATCCCATTCATACCATACTGAAACCCCATTACAACCTACAAAAAAACTTTTTGACTTTTGTTTCTAGTTTGCATATAAATGGTGGAGATGTGATTTTACTGCAAGCCCATAGTAAGGATCTTGCTATGCATTGATTGAAAGTCCTGACACTTTTCACCCTAAACACTTGAGTGCATTGAGTGAAATCTTAGCGAGGGTGTAAAAGATGTATACTTCTTATTTCAATGTGATTGTTGATGTGATTATTATTAATATTACTTAAAAAGTTAATTTTATGACAACTTGATTCTAATTGCATGTTAATTTGATTCAATAGGATATGATGATGTATAGTATAAATGGACAGGTTGAGATTGATGATGGATTGATGTTGTAAATTTATAATTTTGATTATAGTTTGCTAGAGGACAAGCAAATACTTACATGTGGGGATATTTGATAAATGGTTAATTGACTATATTTTTACCCCATATTCAATGTATTCTTGCTTGATATTTTATACTTTTTTTGTATATTTAGTGCTTGATTCACTTCAAGTGTGTTTACAGGTGATACTTGCCTTCATGGACTTAAAGGAGAGGAATTCAACAAAAATGTTGCATAAAACAAAAAAATTAACAATCTTGAAGGAGTGCACAGTTGTGCACTTTTGCATATTAGTGCACTTTCGCAATACTCAGCAAATTCTGATCATGCACAGTCGTGTGCATGATCGTCAAGCGACCGTGTAGAACCTAAAATTTTCCGAGTATTAAGAAAGTGCACGGGTGTGCAAAAGTGCACTGTCATACACTCTTTCCAAATTGTTGATTTTTTGTTTTGTGTCAAATTTTGGCTTGAATTCCTCTTCTTTTAGTCCATGAAACAAGTATCACCTGTAAACACACTTGAAGTGAATAAAGTACTAAATATACAACAAAAGTATAAAATATCAAGCAAGAATGCATTAAATATTGGGTAAAAATATAGTCAATTAACTATCTAATACTTTTAAACAACATATTTTAAATGTTACAAATATAGTGTTGCCTAAAGTACTTTTTGTTGTAGTGTGTCGTTTCTCTTAAACTATTTCTAAAATCAGCTCACCTCAACTACCGTAACCACATAAGTGTCCAACCTCTAATAGTATCCACATAGCATATTGAGAGAACTTTATAACTTTTATAAAGATGGTTATGCAAGAAGTGTTAGCTCCTTTAGAGCTTAAGTCTATTTATAATAAGACTTGGACAAGCTCTAATTTTAATTATACGTTAATTAAAATAAAGCTCTAATTTCAATTAAACTTTAATTATGAGTTACAATTAATTGTAATTAAATACTAATTGGGTCCAAATAAGATCCAATATCTCATATTTAACCATAAAATTCTCAACTTTACAATCAAATTCAACTTAATTAAAAAGCATGATCTCTCTGCAACCTATTCTTTATGTGTGACCCATTAGGTTTTCATATATGTTAGTAATGGATATAAATTATAACCCTAAATCATATTTAGGATTAGAAAAATTAAATTTCTTTAACTTATCTTTAGTTACCTAATTAAATAATTTATATTTTATAGATCAAGATTAACATATAGTAATGCATCATGACCACATAAATATTCAAGAATGTCAATGTAGTTTTGACTAATCTTTTCGTGCAGAATTTTTTTGTATAATTCATTCCTTTTATTATATTATATTTTTATTAGAATGTCTACTCTATTTGTGTCTAATCATATTAGTTTTCTACTATTAGCAATTAATTCAATTAACGACATTGTAAAACTATATTAGACAAGGATTTCTCAAATCAATACAAATCGACAATAATGGAACATTCTCCCTAATCACTTTAGGGTGATGAGTCCTATATTGACCATTCAACTACCTCCATATGGTTCATGCTATATCTAATGATTATTAACTGAGCTACTCTTGACTAGAATAGGTCATAAGTAGTATCAAACCACAACAATCCCCATAAGAGATACTTTAGTGATCTCAAGTCGAAGGATCATTACACAATCATCACAATGAAAACTTCCACAGACATACAAGTAATATTCCAAATAGATTTCTCATATGGGGTCATTTTAGTGAACTTGTTTTTGTAATAAGCACCCACATATTTGTTTAAGTATCTCCATACTTTAATCTATGAGATCGACTACTTCCTTCTTAAGAAGAAACATAAAATGTTATAATCTTTGCACGTTCTATTAATGCTTCAAATAATCTTTTTTATATTTTGTTAAATTTTCAATCTTAATAGAACAATGAATAGGAATAAATGAATCTCAAAATTTTATTTACATTATATATTTTAATTCCATAGACTTTATCATATGAATATGAATATTATTAAGATAAAAAAAATTCCTTCAAATAATTATATTACGAAACTACAACAAAATGATTGGTGGTAGGGAATAAACCAACATTTTGTAAAGAAAAGATTCTATATTATTTGGTGCCTAATGCAATGGTTTCACAGAATAGCTTCTTAAGTCATCAACTGCGAAAACACAAAACTATGTTCTTAAAGATATCACAATGAGTTTAGTTTATTCATTGTAAATACTTACTTCAACGTGGCTTGCTATGTTTTTTAAATGCTTCTTTTTGGCTTGTTAAGGAGCACCACCAAATAAATCAACATATAGGGCCTACTTATTTTTATTATTTTATGGGGTGAAAAATAAAAACTACCCTTCTAGTTTGACATACTTTTAAAATGACCAAATTCTTAAAAAATTATAATTTGAACTTTTTCACAAAACTCGCTAAAGTTGAATTTCGATTAAAAAATTAACAAAAATTCTTACATGAAAAATTCGGTCTACATGGACCAATTACTTTTAGGTGACATGGATCTTAATTATTAACCTAAAGCCCCTACCTGGCCCTTTTAACTTAATATGCCGCTTTTCTGAAAATCCAATAAATTAGATATCTATAAATTTCCTTCCCTTTCGAACTGAAGAATGCCCTTCATTTGATTGCATAAATAAAGATAGGGGAAGGCAAAGTTCAAAAACTATTGACAGTTATGTTTCAAAAACTATCAAACTTATGGGTTACTATTGTAATGTTTTGTTTGTTGTTCTTTTCTCCTTTCCTTTGGGTGTTGCCAAGTTAAAGTACTAAGTAGCTACCTCTTTAGTAAGAAAACACTTTCCTCATTAAATCCATTTGTGTTTTCTCTAGTCATACAAAGTTATTAGGCTTCAAAAACTTTCCTCATATTGTTCAAAGAGTTCCAGTAGGGAAGGTAAAAGTTATTGATTTTACATAAATTTTATCACTTTCATTCGAGTTTGTTATTAGTTACTTTATTGGTGTGATTTTAACTTTATTCTTGTTTATTCTTGACCTCAAGATCATTGTGTAAAATTGAACCTGTGACAATTTAAACTATTCCTAATGGACTGATAAATCCATATTTTAAGTAATTGAAAACCACTAACTAGTAAGCCTTGTAGAGGAAAATGACATTTAGGATGTGAAATGTCATAGCAAAAAATTATAAAGAATTATCAACCATTCAAAGATATTACTTACATCATTCCAAAGCAACATTTATTGACTCAAAGAATAATATCAAAACCAAGGTTGAACTTATTATTCTCTATATATCTAGACACAACTTTATCTTGTAAGCACAAAAGGTAAATTTTAGAAATATTCATATGTGTTACTTAGTCAAAGTAAATTATGTAAGATTAGGGAGATAAAGCAAAGTAAAATAACCTATTGCATCCTAATTTGGAACCATGAAAAAAAGCAGTATATATGTTTTCCTTTCTCAATTGGTTATTGAGCCTATAAAAAGTTTTAACGAACGCAATATTCATATTTTCTTTCTTCCATTTTTTTGATATATGCCTGGGTTGTTTCTTCTTTACCTTCTTCTTTATATTCTAATAATGTATTTTTATTAAGTTTGTTTAGATTTTTCTGTTCATTTTTCTGTCATAAGTTTGATATGTTTCAATATCTTAAAGTGCTTCTTTCTAAAGATACTTTTCTTAGCTCAAGATATTGGCCCTTTTTTAAAGGCTTTCTGAAATATAAAAAGAAAATTTTAGGATTTATCAATAAGTTTGATAAACATATGATCGATGTTTGTTCTTCCTTTTTTTAAAATCAATTTCATTATTCGTTGTTATATAAATGGACAAAATTGACGCTACTTGCTTTCATTTTCTATAAAATTCTTGCCTCATAGTTTTATACACAAATTTATTTGCCTCTTTATTTAAACATTCAGGTCGCAATTAGTTTTGCTTAGGCAATATTTGTTTACTAGTGTGTTTTTCCCTTGGTAGATGTCCTTTTGAGCATGAAGCATTAATGTCATGTTTCAAAGCTTAGAAAAAAGAAAAAGAAACAGTGTGTTTACAATCTTACTACTATAGTCTGAATGTTTATTTTTCAAAACTTATTTATGTCTTTTTGTTTATCTTTTTTATTTGACAGCCACATAATTAAGTTTTGATTTTGACATGGTGGGATCTTCAAATTTATTCCTATAGTATATTGTGAAGGAGGAAAATGTATAATTTTAGAGTAAAGATGAATCATTTGACAATGCTACAATTCATATACACAATAAGAGACTTGGGCTATTGAGATATTCAATGTTTTAGTTATAAATTTTCATAGGATTATTTTGAGGATGACTTTAGACTTGAGAAGTGAGACTCTCATTTTGATATGATTAATTAATTGAAAAGAAAACTATAAGATTATAAAGGTAACTTTTCATAGAATTGAATACCCCTTGTTGATATAACAAAAAATGCTATGAAGTGGGTGAACAAGTTGATTGTGTGGTTATAGAGGGTGATTACACTACTTCTGGAGTACGTGGTATAAAAGTTTGATTTGTTAGAGAAGGTGAATAAGGTGCTTGTGATGTTTTAGAAGGTCAATAATCTGCTTATAGGGAGGGTAAACGACCTGTCATTATTGATGCACATAATAATGAATTTAATGATCTAACATGCATACGAGGGTGATAAAGAAGAAGTTAGTAACTTTTATTATTCTAGTTTATTTGATTTTAAGGACAATTCTAATGAGTTGGTTGGTGAAGAGGCTACCAAAGCAGTTAATTAGTTTTTTATAGCAATGTATAAAATGTCCCGACAAATTATATTCCATATATGTAGATAGATTCATAATATAAAGATTCTAATGAGCTTAGAGTATGGATGATAGTTAAGATAAAGATGGGAGAAAAGGGCCTAAGTTTATAGAATTTGAAATAGATAATGATATGATGAGGTTAATTGATTTACAGGTTAGTATTTTATTTGATGTAGTGAATCCATTTAGAAAAGCTCTAGTCTAGTATGCTATTAAGAAGGGTTTTGATTATATATATGTCAAGAATGAGAAATGAAGAGTAACTATCGTTTGTAAAAAAGGTTGTGGGTAGAGAATACATGCCTCCATTATAACATAAAACTACATTTCAAAAGACATTTCAATCCAACCATGGGTGTGATTAAAAATACAAAAACAAAAATTGTAAGGCAATTTAGATTGTAATGAAATACCTCTCATATTTTTAGACATTGTCATACATGGGATATTATTGGGTATAACGGTTCCTTTTTAAAAGACTCTAATTTTAAGATTATTGATGAGAAGCATATAAGGAGAAGAATTGCATTAGAACCAATGTTGCGAATACCGTACCGGACTCGGTACCGGATTGAGTTCTGAAACGGTACTGTACCGGTACCGGTCAATACC
>JAOTAY010020541.1:0-12288 GCA_025629805.1 Erythroxylum baracoense
TTTTTAAATGTAAACTAATATTATAAAATTAAATAAAGATTAAAAAGTTTAATTAACTCCTTTATTATATTCTTCCACACTTCACGACATAATTGTAGGATTAAAAAAACCAACTTTGTAAGCACACAGACCAAAAGTAGATAGTAAAGTGGAGGACAATATTGTCCTTAGGTAAATAGTTAATTCTAAAAATTCCTCTTCTGGAACTTTTAGAAATCAGCTTATTGGGGTTAAATAAGATAACCAATAAGTCATTCACCGAACACATCAATACTTTTTTAAAATACTCAAAAAGCTAACTTGTAGTCAACAAATTAAAAAATAGTTGATAAGTTGTTTGCCAAATACCTCTTACAGATAATTGTGGATAGGCTTATGACTAACTAGCTCCTTTTTTTGTTTATAAGTTATTTTAAATAAAATGTTATTTTAATTGATTAGTTCTTTATTTAGTAAATTAAATGATATTATTTTGTTATATTTTTAAAAATATTCTTTTAATTGAATCTAGTTGACCTTTTCGAACTCAAACTTAAAAATTTTACTTAAAACTCTATTTTCTTGAATTTTAACAATTAATTTTAGATTAAGCCTAAATCAAAATATCAACCTAAAATATAAAAACAATAACAACATCTCAATAAAAATCTCCTTGATATGCAGAATCTAAGAAGGTCTGATAGTACACAACTTTATCCTAGTAAAGACATTGTTTGCGAATTACCCACATAAAATAAAATAGCCGTAATCATAGATATAAATAAAATAAATACTTAATAAATAAAATTAAATAATATGATAAAGATAGACAAGATAAAAAATATCAACCTTAAATATATATTAAGTAAATTATTATATATACGTAATAATATGTAAACCATATATTTTTTGAATAAGTCATTTGAATCAACCACTCAACCACTCTTCGATTTAACTATTATTTATAGACCCTATTATATTTTCATTCTCAATCATTCGTCCTTTTAAGGTTTTAAAGAATCTGTAGTTCTTCACCATGAGTCGACATATGCATTAATATGATAAATGATTGAGTTGTTATAAGGAATGAGGTCCTCCACTCCAACTTCATAAATTTCTTATAAACTTTTTAAGTGTGTGAGAAATTTTGAATCAAATAAGTGATAATTAGTTAGGTTATGTTCAAATTTAATAAATTGTGTTTAAGAATTGATCAGTTAAAATTAAAAGTTTATTAAATTCAAATCCAATCTAAAGTTTAAATCTTTAAAAAATCTAAACGTAACTAAAAAATTAATTAAATTAAAATTTATCTATTGATTGAATTGAATTATCATTATTTATTTTTAAATTATTAATTTGTTTAATTAATTGTACATTCTACCTCCTAATCTAATAATTTTTTAAAGCATCACCAATACATATTATGTATATGGCTCTAACACGGGGTCATTAAGAAGAGCATTCAAGAGACTACTAAGTAACTATAGTTTGATTCTGCTACTACATTACTTGTTTCTTACATAAGCCAAAAGAAAATTGAATTATAAAATATGGTTAATTACCAAAAAAAAGCTCAAACTTTTGTCAATTTTTTAATTATAGCCTAAAATTTAAAAAGTAGCAATAAAATGCCTAAATTTTCAATATTTTTCAATTTTAGCCCAAACTTTAAAAAGTAACAATAAAATGCTCAAACTTTCAATTTTTTCCAGTTATAGCCCGACGTTAGTATTTCTGTTAAGTTTAAAAATGACTTCAATCAGATTACGCAGCCTCGACGACTTACGTTTTGATTTTAGTTTTTTTCTTCATTTTCAGTTTGTTCTCTCGACGTCCTCACCCTTCGATTTTCAGATTATACAGTCCTGATGCCCTTACACTAAGGGTATCCAAAGAACGAACTAAAAACGAAGAGCTTACTGGTGCAGTACGCTATAATGCGAGAGTAGTTTGGGGCGTCAAAAGAACAAACAAAAAGTTGAGGGCATCAAGAGAATAACAGATAATGTCAGGCTAGAATTGAAGAAAATTGAAATTTTGGAAATTTTATTGCTACTCTTTGAAGTTTGGGTTAGATTTGAAAAAATTGAAAGTTTGAGTATTTTATTGCTACTTTTTAAAGTTCGGGTTATAATTGAAAATTTGACAAAAGTTTGGACTTTTTTTGGTAATTAACCCCAGAAAATATGATGGTAATCAATACTTTGAGAAAGAAAAGAAGAACGTATTTTGATCATGTTTAATGTGCTAATATGGATCCAACGACCAACAAAATGATGGTTTACGCCTTATAGCCAGTCGATTGATTATATATAGTTTAGTGACAAAATAATTTAAAAACATTCTTTACCTTGTACATATTTAAATGTAAATAATAAAGTTCATGGGATAATTATACATTGCAAATGAAACTATGATTATATTATAATTATGAGATTCATATTGCATTTATGTATTATTCCTAAATTGTTCATAGTTATTGTTCTATTAAGACTAGACATTAATAGAATATAAAAAGATTAGCACATGTTATATATTTTTTATGAAGAAAGTAGTCGATCTCATAGGTTAAAGTATGGAAATACTTAAATAAAGGTATGAGTGCTTTTAGAAAACAAGTTCATTGAACTGACCCCGTCTATTTGGAACATTAGTACTTGTATATCTATGGAAATTCTCATTGTAATGATTGTATAAGAGATTCTTTGACTTAAGATCTCCAAAGTTATCTTGTACAGGGATTGTTATGTTTTGATAATATTTATGACATATTCTAGTCATAGGTAGTTCAGTCGGTAGTTATTGGATGTATTATAAACTATATAGAGGTAGTTGAGTAATCAACATATGATTCATTATCCAAAAGTAATTAGGGATAATATTCTGTTGTTCTAAATTAGTATTGATTTGGAAAATCCTTGGCTAAGGTGGAACGATGTTTTGTAAAATAATTTACAAATTTCATTAATTGAATTAATAGCTAATGGTGGAAAACTAATATCATTGGACTCAAAATAAAATAGACATCAATTTCATACTCTATGTTTAATCGAAAACATTGTATAATGAAAAGACTTAATTATACGAAAAAATCATGCATAGAAAGGTTAGTCAAAATTATTTTGACATTCCCTAAATAATTGAGTTTTCATGATGTGTTACTAGAAGCCAATCTTGATCTAAGAATATATATTGTTTAATTAAAGATAAATTAACGAAGTTTAATTTTTCTAATACTAAATATAATTTAGGGTTATAATTTGTATCCATTGCCAACAAATATGAGATATTTAATCAAAAAGGATCAATATGAGATATTGGAGCTTATTTAGGCATAATTTGTATTTGATTAGAATGTATTTGTAATTCTAATTAAGATTTAATTAAAATTAAAATTTAATTTCAATTAAATTACTAAAATGTTCAAATCTTATTATAAATAGGCTTAAGCTCTAATGGAGTTAGTACTTCTTGCTTAACCTTAGCCCTTCTTGCTTAACTCTCTCTATAAGAGTTACAAAGTTCCCTTAACCTGTTTTGTGGATACCGTTAGAGGTCAGACACTTGTGTGACTACGATGATTGAGATGAGCTAGTTTTAGAAACAGTTTGAAGGATACGACAAAATTATGATCAAATTTTGAAATAAGGTACGAATTAAGATTCATGTTTTATTATTACTTATGAAATCATTTTACAAAATTAAAGTGATTTTGTTTTTAGGAAATCAAAGTACCAAAAAATTTCGAAATTATTTTGCTATAGTCGAGATCAGATCCTGTCCCGATTTTCCAACATAAAATACCTCTGTTTCAGTCCATTTAGCATGCTTGTATTCTTTGGATGAGCTTGAAGAGTACATGACATCGTTATGCCATAATATGACTACAGATAACAACCACTATTCAGAAGTGCTCATTATAACAATCACATGCTTGATTAGTTTTAATGTGAACTATGATATCTAGATACATTTTGTATATATTGTAATTATGAATTTTCAACATTTCCATGATAATTTCCATTACACCATATAAGAAGGTAGGCATCTTTGGATTTATTGACGTGAGTATTATGTAAAATGATGATAAACATCTTATTATGTAAAAGGCATTTGCAAAATTTGATTCATTTTATATATGAATGCAGCATGGTTACTGTTTTATTATTAATTAGTAGCTTTAACCTTATGTCGTGATCCTCTTTCACTCCAAAAAAGTGGTCCCTTGTACTAAATAATGGATCAGCGAATCATCCCATACTATACCTTCCATGTTAGTACTTATCATATGGTCAAATTGAGGCCATATTTTCAAATTAAAATTTTTGATATATGTAATTTAATTTATCAACTACAATTTTAGCACAACTTTATTAAATACCCTTTACATATTATGTTTTTATTGTTTTAGAGGCTAAACACGATAAATGTAATAACAATGAGACTTGTATTAATGTTTGTACAACATGATTGATGTCTTGCACTATTTACTTATTTGTATAAGATAAAAGGACATTTACAAATGGTTAGACAATTACATTTCAACTTTAGCATATCATATTGTGTCCATTTAAATAATGTGAACTTGGAGGAATAATGTTGTGTTTGGTTCATAAATATGAATTTACAATTTTGGAGTTTCGAGATAAAAACAACTATTTCTTAGAAGCCTTTTAGGTGACTACGGTATAGGACATGGACATGACTCAGGCGTGTCTTTTCTAAAAATTAAAGGTGAAGGCATGAGCTGAAAACATCGGTGTGTTAGTGTGGTGGATATATATTTGACCATGTCTCAAACCGTGTCTTATGCATGGAGAAAGCAAAAAAGATATATGGTTTAGAGTACCACGATGCCACAAATTGTCTTCTAGTATAAAGAGAAAAATGAGGATCTACAATTTAGGGATACGAGCATAGCATGCCAAATCCCATATCATATCTTGGAAAGCAACAGTGAGATCCATGATCTAGAGCACAATTATGTCCAATATCGTATTTGTGAAAATCAACCTTATCTATTAATTTTTTTATAGATTTTAAACTCTGGAAGGATTCTAAGACCCACAAGAATCATGGTTAAATCATGTTAGATTCAGTAAAGGAGCTATTTTAGTTAAATTATACCAGTTAAGGTCTCATTATATATATATATATATATATATATATATATATTATGTTATAAGCCTAGTTTGTTGTAATTATCATCATATTATTTAATAATGAAATAAGTCATTTTTTTGTCTCTTAAGGACATGACACATCTAATTGGCCAGACCTTATTAAAACTTCTTGTGTTCTTCTTCTTTTGTTGTTTTCTATTCTTGCTATCTATTTTCTCAATGAATGATATTAAAGCTCCATTAAGGCCACAAGAACTGTGGTCATAAAATTTACAGTGAAAAAACTTAATGAAACTAGAAGTTTTATATTTTAGAAACAAAGAGTGAAAATTTTGTTGGCACAATAAGAAACATTGAAAGGGTTATGGGAGAAGAAGTTAGAAGATGTAGATAAGCTTAAATAAGAAGAGTTACAAGTGTGAACATTTGAAAGCATACAAATTTGTCAATTAAATGAAGCTATTACCATGTCATCAAGGCTATATCCATGAGGAGATATGGAACAAACTTGAGAATTAGCATATGTCAAAAAATCTCTCACAAACACATTACATATAAAGCAGAAACTATATCAGTTGAAAATGCAAGAAGGAACATATTTGATATAGCATATCAATGCATTTAACCAAATAGACAATGACTTATTAATGCTTGAAGTGACTATTACAAGTAAGGACAAAGTAGTGGGTGTGCTTTATTCTTTACCTCTTTCTTATTAATATCTGGTGATCACATTCATATTGGATAAGGAGACAGTTGGTTTGAAAGATATTTCCACTACATTATTAGCTCACAACTAATGGTGATGTAATACTAGTAAAAGCTCTCAACATAGACAAATGATTTTGAAGGGAAACTAGGAACATATGAGAAAGAAGAATGAGGGTGGCTCATCTAAGAGGAGTTCCATATCTAAATCCAAATGTAAAAAGGTAGTTTCGTGCTTATATGACATATTAGGAGGGAATATCAAAACAAGAAGATGAAGGGAGATAACGAGAAGTATGATGACTCGTTGAGGTTTGTTGATATAGTGTAGAGCGAAGATTTGTATTGTAAGATATATACTTTGACTAATAATTTCAGGGCCTATAGATTCTAGATATAAGATGCTCACATTATTAGGGGGTGATAGCGCTTAGAAAATTAAGATGTTTAATAATGTTATAAAGAAGTTGAGAAATGTCCAATGCATACCAAATTACATAAAGAACATGCAAAATTGACCAATTAACATTAAGGTGGTGAAGGGAGCATTGACTAAAATGAAAGGGCCAAGATTTATGAAATACATCTATAGACTGATGGGAAACATAATTCTAGGTAGAGAGGTTACTATGGTGGTGTCAAATGATAGCACTATATTATGATACATACAACTCAATGAGCAAGAGATGATGGAACTTCATAAGAAGCGCCTAATGAAGGGTGTCAAATATTGTATAATGGGAATCAAACATCTACTACTCAAGCACCAAAATGTGTTAGAGATCCATTGAAAAACATTGAAGGACCAAAAATAATGAGTAGAGAAAAGAAGGAAAAAGAAGCTCTCAATGATGTAATGGTTGATTTTTATGCAGGGAGTGAAATTTTGCTAGTTTAAGAGGTTAAATTCAAAGGTATAGTGATGATTTAAGTGAAGAAGCAAGCTATGAAAAGAGGAAACATAACGTCACCTAAAGAATTAAGCAACGTAGAATCAATACAGTATCATGTTAGACCCGTGTTCTAGAACACTACATCATATTAGTGTTCCATTGGTTGTGTTTATGTTTAGAAGATTTTTTAGAAGCGGACTAGTGTTAAATATGAAGTGTGACTGATGTTGGCCATGCTTGTGTTTCACACTCACAAAGTTATATAATGTAATTGTTGTCAATTATAAAGCTGAATAAGCATTGGTCACGTAGTTTAATTATTTAGGTTATTTTAATTTTAAAACGTTGCTTTCTTTTAGGACTCTAGTTCTTAGGGTTTGTTGCCTATAAGGATTTCTCATTGTTTTAATTGACAGCTGATTGTCATTATTGATCAACTAAAAACCTTGGAGAGGTTTTTCTTTAATCTTTTAGAGTGACTCTTATTTTAATTCTCTAAATACTTATGCTCTTATCTAGCTTATTAGTTATGATTAAATCATAGAATCTTATCACTCCAAATCCTTTCTTTCTATGAGTATAGAGATTCATATCATTCTCTAGATATTTTTGTTCATGTTCTTAAATTAAACTTGTCGCATTAAAACGGTCTTTGGCTTTATTCATATTGGTATCAAATCTCACTCCTATTGGTGTGAGTTTTATCTTTGTAAGTTATATTTCTATAAGTTTTACATGCTTGATAAACAATCTAAAGTGACATTTGAGGTGAGCGAGTACAAAACTAAAGGAAATCTAGACTAAGTTCCTATTGATGTATAGAGTCCTATTAAAGAGTTGTTGATGGGAAGATCTCATTATTTTGTAACATTTATTGATGACTTTTTATGAAAGTCTTATTATACCATATGAAGCAAAATTCGAGGTCATTATAAGGTTCAAAGTCTGGAGAAGTAAAGTAAAGAATCAGATAGGGAAAAATATCAAGCAGTTGAGATCAAACAAGGGGATTAAGTACTCAAACATATAATTTTGGAAATTTTATGAAGAGTATGAGATTTAAAGACACTAAATAACTCTAAAAATACGACAATAGACTGGCAGTTTGGAGAGCATTAATAGATCCATAACTAAAAAGATTAGGTGTTTAAAGCTAAATGTAAGGTCTCTTAAAATTTTCTAGGTAGAAGTTATAAGTATAGCGTGTTACTTCATCAACATATTATCACGAACATCACTAGATTAGTATTTTAGTGGAACTATGGATAAGAAGTATGGTAGATTTCTTGAGATTAAAAATATTTACTTGTATTGGTTATATGCATATTTCTAGTGATGAAAGTTCAAAACTCAATTCGAAGTCAAAAAATGTATCTTCATTAGTTACCAAAAGGTGTGAAGGGATATTAATTTTGGGACCCGATATCTAAGAAAATGGTGATTGGTAGGAATGTAGTGTTTGATGAGCATAATATATTATAGCAAAAATATAGAGAGGATATATTAAGATTAGAAAGTTAGTATAAAGGAGGTACAAGCAGAACCATAACAATCTAGAGCAAACTTAAAATAGGGAAATTTTAGTGCAAAAGATATATCAATGTTAAGAGAAGAGCATTAACATAATACAATATATACAGTTAGTAGATAAAGGATAAACATAACAAAAAGAGATTAACTACTATGAAATCTGTTTCTTGATTAATCATCATACTTTCATTAGGGTTTCCCCAGATTAGTGCTCGAGAGTAGATGTAGAGGTTTATGATATGTCTAAGGTACCACATGTTAGTGCTATTAGATGTTTAATATATACAATGTTTGTACGAAGCCATATTTGAATCATGTTATTAATGAGATAAGTAAGTAAATGTTGAAACCTAGAAGACAATATTATGAAGTACTCAAGTGGATATTCAAGTATTTAATAGGTAAGTTAAACCATGGAATTATGTTCAATATTCAGCAAGGTGATCTTACAGTTGTAAGATGTGTGGATTTAAACTATACGGGAGATTTAGGTATAGGAGGTCTACTAAAGTGTAAGTTTTTACTCTTATAAAAGGGCCTATTTATTGGAAATCAATGTTACAGTTTATAAATAAATTATACAACTTAGTACATGGCAATGACTGAGGCTGTTAAGGGAGAATTATGACTTACAAAACTAATGAAAGAGGTGGACATCTATCAAGGAAAAGTTTAAATAAATTATGATAATCAAAGTGCCATTCACCTAGAAAATAACTAAGTTTATCATGCAAGGACTAAGCACATAGATGTGAGGTTTCAGAAAATTGGGGAATCGATTGCATCTGGATAAATCTTATTGAAAAATGTTCACGTTTTAGAGACTGCAACTGATATGTTAACAAAGCCAATTACTATAGAATGATTGAACTTAATTAATGTCTTAAGATGTTAGACATAGATACAAACTAATATATAAAGAGTATATTCGTCAAGGTGAAAATTGTTACACATGGCTCGTATACATATACACAACCATTCAAACTTAAAGTTTCAAGATCGAAATAGGCATATATTAGAATTCTTTTAGGTATATATAACCTGGATATGAAGTGACTCAAAGCGTGCCCTTTCTAAAAATTAGAGGTGAAGGCACGCAATTGTTAGTATGTAAAAGATATTTTTAAGAGGGAACATGATTTGAGGCACAATGATTTCATATGCATGTAAAAAGTGAAAGATTTACGACACGAGCACAATCATGCTACATACCATGTCTTAGTGTGTAGAGAAATAGGAGGATACAAAAGCGTTCTTTATTTTTGCTATCTAAGTTTTCAATAAACAATTTAAACACCAATCGAAACAACTACTAAATACTATCATGTAATTATTATTGCCTTATTCTATTACAAAGCTATAGTGATTATAAGCTATATAGAACTATTGTGTTACATTACTAATAAGCTAATAAGGTTGTGCATATTTGTTAAGTCAAATGTTTATTGAATGTGTTAAGTGTTGCCCCTACTAAGTTGCCAATTATTGAATGTGCTAAGTGGTAGCTCCATTAAGTTATTAATGACCCTTTACCAAAATACCAATGTTCCTCATTGGGCATGCCACTAATATGCCATAAGTTTACTAACCAACAAATAATAAGGATTCATACTGCTTTCAATTTCATCTGATGTACTAGGGGGCTCCTAGATCTCTTCCACCAAAAAATGTTGACCTTTTTATCTGAAGGTTTTTGAGATATACTTTTGTCTCGTCTTTAACTTGTCAAAAGGAAGCATCTTTCTTCTATATTGCTTTTACTACAATTTTTGCCCTTTCCTACTTATGAAATTATGTCCATTGATTATTATATTATTACAATAAAAGATGATTATTTATCTATCTATTTCATTACACCATCAGAGGAGTACATTTGGACTTGCTCATCTTGATTTTTAAGCATTTTCATGGAACTTACACAAAAAGATAGCATGGAAGGTAGAGTGAGCTTTTAACCTTTCTAATAACTTTAAATGACTTGTTATGTTATCGACCTTCTTCACAACTTCAAAGGGGTCATCATATTGGACATCAATCCATTATTGACTATCTCCTTACTAATTTTCTTCTAAATTTGGTAAGTTAAATTTAGCAACAATTTGTTTTCCATTTTGAATTATACCGATGTTAATTAATATACTTCTTCATTAGACAAACATTTTTTTAGAGAATGTCTTTTGTCCCCTTTAACATTTCTTACATATCCATAACAAAGTTATATGTAGTTCTACACTTTTCTCTCATTTATTACTTTACCATTTCTAAGAGAACAACGGATTGTTTGCTAAAAACCTACTTAAAGGGACTACTTTTCCATCGAGGATGATGCTAAAGGTTATATGAAATTATACACTTTTTGATAACCTCAACTATTCTTATTGACTGATACCATATAGTTCCTTTAATAGTCCTTTAGCAATGATTAATCCTTTACGTTAGCCCATCTGTTTTTAGATGATTTACTATAGAGATATTCTGTTTAGCCCACATCATATAAAATAAAGAAATTTAAAATCGTCCAACGAATTGAGCATATCCAACACTTACAATGTTTATTGAAGGGAGGAGATGGGGGAAGGAGGCAAATTTTCAACAGTTGATACATTTTCATTAACAAATAACATCATTTTTAAGCTAAAAAACTGGGCCACTTTAAGGTCCCACGTAATCCTAACCTAAATCCTAATTTTTTTTAATTTTTAAGCATAAATTCGACTTGAAAGTCTATTAACTTGGACTTTGTCTGTCTACTTTAATTTGGAAATGGTTGAACTTGGGCCAAATTACCATCCTTAATAATACCTTGTTAAGATCCATTTGAGCTTGACTTTTGCTAACTCAGTGTCCTATAGATTTTTTTTTCTACCTATAAAACTTAGATTTCTCCATCTTGATGTATAACTAATTCTTGCACAAATGATAACACTTAGTGAAAATGGAAAATTTTCATCTATTAAGTTATTGTATACAATAATATCATTAAGATAGGCTACCACTAAATCATCCAGGAACTCATTCATGATATCATTTATCAAATTACAAAACATAGCAAGGGAATTGGTTAAGCTAAACGATATGGTTAAAAATTTGATATATGTTAAGTGCAAGTATTTTTTGACTTGTCATTTTCCACTACCAATAAATCGATTGGAAATCCAGCTTTGTAAATTTTAATACCTTGCTCAACCTTTCCATCAAATACCGCTTTAACGAAATATGATATTTATTTTTGATAGTCATATTATTTAATTCCAGATAATTAACATACATCTGCAATGCCCTATCGACCTTCTTTTTAAAAAGTACTAGATTATCATAAAGAGCTTTAAAAGGTTAGACATATCCTGCCTCTAATAATTCATCCAATTGTTTTTGCATTTTCTTCAGTTCTAATGAAGATATCCATTATAGAGCATAAACAAGGAGAATGAATTTATTTCTAACTCAATTTGATGATTAATTATCTGCCTTGGTGGTAGTTCCTTCGATAATTTTGTCGACATCACATCTTTCTATATGCCAAGTGATGGAACGATCTCATTAGGCAGCTTTATATTCACATTATTTTTTACTTTGACTATGAAAATAAGATAAATGTCTTTTCCATATTTCATATGTTTTTCATAACCATTATAGAATTGACATCATACTTGTACTTGCCACTACTTTGCCAAAATAATGAAAACATTGAACAAAACAAGAGACTTATTACTCTTTAAATATAATTCCACTCAAGTAAGGACACATGACTACCATATGATGTCGAATGGAATTGATACCAAAGAATGACATTTAAACCATCCAGTGAAATGTCCATCTTATTTATATTCCTATTCCAACCATCAAAATTCATTAGCATATGTCCATCTTATTTATATTCCTATACCAAAGAATGGGATTCTCAATGATTGCTGCTCCATTGACCAAGTTACTAAGAAAGAATCAGAAGTTTATCTGGAGTGAGGAATGTCAGAGAAGCTTTGAGGAGCTCAAGCACAGATTGACTAGTGCTCCAGTTTTGGCTTTGCCCACAGGAGAGGGAAGCTATACAG
>JAOTAY010020542.1:0-12286 GCA_025629805.1 Erythroxylum baracoense
TCCTAACTTCTCCGATTGACCTCACTTGGGCCCGTTTCTCAGGTCCGACCCGTTCTATGGAAACGGGATGTTACAAATACCTTTTAGTTCCATGTTATTAACTAAAAAAAAACTCTTTTTGTGTTGTTATTGTCTAAATTTTCACCTTTATGAAATAGAATATGCACAAATGCAAAGAAGTTTAGGTGGTTCAGTTTAAGCTTCCATCCATACCATGTTACTTATTGAGTAAAAATGTAAGTTATTTATTTGAATCCCTCTTACTGCTTCAAGACTCTCTTATATCGATCACTTGCCTTTGCTTGATTTGGTTCAACGTAGAGCTGATAATTGAAACAAGAAAAACTTGCTTTTGTAAGGATATATCAGATTTTATCTTTGGTTCTGAGAAAGTTACATATTATTGATCCTATCTCTTCTTCCGATGAACTTAAAGAAATCAATAGAAAGGCTTCTCGGAAACTTCTCGTGGACAAGAAACCAAAGTGATGCTTCCAATGGGAGTAAGTTGTGCTCGCCGAAAGCTAAAAGAGGTCTGGGTTTTTAACGCACAAGGATTATGAACAAGATACTTCTAATCAAGAATCTGGAAAATTTTCTGGCACCACAAGTCTCTGGGCATACAATGGGGACATTCTCAATTCCTGAAAGTGAAAAGCATTTGGATCGTAAAACCAAATGCTCTAATTTAAAATTATTTATGGTATGAGAATTGGCATCTTTTAGAACCTCTTCATAGACTCTCAAACATTCGATCCACAACTGAAGGTTTACCAGCTCATTCTAAAGTGGAAGCTACCATTCACTGTAACACATGGAAGTGGCCTCTTGTTCTTCACTCCCAGAGCACTTTCCATACAACCTGCCAGACTCTTCCAGGGAAGCAAGTCCTTTAGTTTCATTAATAGCTTCTGTTTAGAGATATTCATGGGTAGCCAACAAATAGTGCATTGGAGAAAAAATTGGTTTGCTCCTCTGTCTTCCCAAAGTTACCTTTATTTTATGGCTAGCCATCAAACAAAAGTTTTGAACAAGGGATAGAATTTTCATTTGTTATTTTAAATGCAATATGGAAACAGAATCACACGACTACCTATTTTTCACATGTCCGCACTTGTTGATATGGAACGACATTCTAATTCTCTGCAATTTGCAGTGCAATGTGGTTCATCATGTTCAATAGTAAGGGAGACCTAACATTATTCAAGATAGCATTCAACTGCACAATTTATGTTATACGGAAGAAAAGAATACAAAAATCCAGAAGAAAAATACTATTGTTCTTTTCCAAAATTTGTTGATAGAGATCAATACTGATGTCATTCCAGCAACGGGATACAAAAGAAATGGTTTATAGATTTTCTTCTCTAGTTTGAGGTTAGAATGGCCAATTAGTTCGTTCTGTCAAAGCCTCTGGCTTGGATCCTTTTCAAGTTATTTGACTTTGTATCCAACCTGGGCGGCCTTTGTTTCTTCTACCTAGTTTCCAGTGAAGATCAATTACTGGACTGCGAAAAAGGCAGTTGTGCATTGATCGAGCAAGAGTTTTGTGTCACTCGACAAGCTAGCTAGGCATAAAGGCTCAGAACTTGCTAAGGCTTTTCCCATGCTGGAAAAGGAGGCGTGTATCCTGTCCGTCAAGGGTGGTGGTGTATACATTCAGCTAGTGCAATTGAGAGTATCCCAAGATGCAAGATGCATCAGTCATTACGTTCAGGGGCTGAAACAAGATATAACTTAACCTTTTCTTTTTTCGTCTGGATTTTGAAAGACGGCCCACTATGCAATCAGTTCGTTCGTTCAAATGAACAGAAACTCATGCACGCTCAAGAAATTTATTTTCTGCTTATGAATGAAAAGAAGAGCATTTTTGGTGCCTGAACTAAAGAGAAGGTTGGCGGAATTAGTACTCCTTTGTTGTGCTGATGTCGATCAAATCCCTTGAAATTCAACTGAAAGAGTTCTAAATGCCTCAACTTTAACATGATTACGCAACATACTTACAGCACTCGAATAGTGAGAACCATAATGGAATTTTGAAATGACAGGGATCGTGAAAACAAAAATATCTCTCTTTGAACTTCTTTAACCTACCAGAACCAATTCACTTATAAATTGCAAATGACATGTCGCCTAATGTTGAAAGCAGACTTGAAGGTCCAGAATATTAGGAAGCTAAACTCAAGATACGCCACCTTTGATAGATGATGATAACAATAAAGATTTAAGCTCTTAAGACTATAATCTGAAATGACCCATGCAGAAACTGAATGCTACCAACCATGTTTTAAGATAACTCAAATCAACCAGAAAAGAACATTAAATAGTGCAGTCTAAATCGTTTCATGCTTTGATGGTATCTAACATCTCTATACGCTGTTTGTAACGAAACGGAGGACTCAATATTCTGGTGAGGAACCTTATCCTCCTTCGTCATACACTAACCCTCATTACATGTAGCAAGCATGTGCGTTTGTGGTCGCTATAAGCATACATCATATATAGCAATCCTACAAGAATTCAATGCATAAATGAAAAATGGACTTTATTTCTATCTATCAAAGGAAATCATCACAAGGTATTGTACAAGTCTATATACCTAAAGTTGCAGTTTAGATAGCTTCTTGTTCATTAGTGCTATCATATTTTGACAATTACCTTCACATACTAACTACGCCTATCCCATGAAACAATCGCTAGGACCGCTCTGCATTGCTCGAAGAACTTTGATCCTCCCAAAGATCTTCCTTTTCCTGTGAATAAAGGTAAGTCATACAGTCCTTACAAGAACAAAACAAAATTGGTCTGCCTTCATTGTTTTCCACATTAAACACATTTATAACTCTTCGATCTTCTTTGTGAGTGTAACTTGTTTCCATGCTATATGCTTGGGACATACTCCATACTCGTACAGAACCATCGAGTGAAGAGATTAATATAATACAAGCCCAACAGCGGAGTGTATCTTCATGTTTCCAGTTACATAAAATTTTCAGGATCCCAAACTCTAATTGTACTATTCGTCAAACATGAGAATAACCTTCCCGCTCCTATTGTCAAGCACACAACTGGTTCGATATGAGTTTCGATAGTTGTGACCGTTAAAATATTATTACGTTCACTTTCTAAACTGAAATTCCACACGTATATAGAACTGTCTTTGGCCCCTGCAAACAAAGTGTCGTTGTGGGTAGCCAATAAATGAACATGTCCTCCTATTGCATCAGAGACAGAATTCCTTACTTGGACAACCATCCGCTCTAGTTGTCCATGCCTTGACCATATTTTTATGACAGCAAACACCCAAGGAACATCTGTTGGATTAATTAATGTGAATTAGCATAATCTTATAACAATTAATATGTTAATCATATATATATATATATATGTAACATTTGGGTCATTCATGGGATCAACATTATATTATTAATTGTGTGGCTAACCACAAGGTGCGTATTTTAACTTAATTATGTATTCTTAATGTATAGAACATATTATCAATTTGAGTATTCTGTGGTGATGTGTAATCAAGATTAGCAAATAGGTTTTAAGAACCTTACACTGTTTGATCGTAGTTGATAATTATCTTGCAACAATTTATTGAGGAATTATAGTTTCCAGTCAATTTCCATCTTCTTTAGAAAGTAACTCTCTAATCTTGTTATTTATACATAGATTCAAAGTCAAGAAATTTTGTATTTGTTGGTTAAGGCATAATGATATTGTCAATATAAATTTATTCTTTGTTATCCAAACCAACAATTGGTGTCAAAGCCAACAAGTTTTGAAGTTATCTTATGTCTCTTACTTTTTAATTTTCATTCTTTTATCACACAATTTTTTAAAAAAAATTTCTGTAGACACGGGAATACAATTTTTGGGAGGCAAATACTTCTCATATATCATTTATACAAGTGTCAATATATGTTTTGGATAAGTTTTCAAATAAAAAGGATTAAAAATCTTGATGTTTTCGAAGCTCCATCCATGATCAAAATCTCTAGTTCTTTGATCTCTTTTTTGGTAGTTTTTGGTATGGATCATTTAGTTTTTAGAAGAGGAGATAAATTCCTTTTAAATTGTCGAAAACGGCCTCCCCATTGACAATATATCACCAGATCGAGTGATGGGTAACCTATGGGTTGTATGGCACAATTTTATAATCTAAAGGTTGAAGATGAAGTATTATAATTTTGACATCTCTAGTTATTTACGATTATATCATCTCCAATCATTTACAATTTTGTCATCTAGAAATATTTGTAATTATACCATTTTAACTTATTTACAATCATGTCATTTTAACATATTTATGGCTTTTTGCTCATAATTTAAAATAATAAGAAGAACAATAATAAGTTATTTCTATTATTTTGAGAGAGTTGTCTTAACATATTTTATTTATTATAATTTTTATTGAATATTTTATTCATTTATATGGTAACATTACTTTATTTTGGATAACTTTACATATTATTTTTGCCTAGTTATCATTTGTTTAATATAGCATTTGATTACGTTAATGTTATTATCATGTTTTAGATATAACTGAAAATTATATGCTTATGAACTTATCTCTCATAAGTGTAGGCAATCATATATTTTTGTTGATAGTGTTTTCTCCTAATATTGATTAAGTTTTATACTAAGATCCATACAGACAATGAAATTATCCTATTAATGAGTTTATTATTTAGTAGGATGTTTAGATTGGTGAAGAGAATATATCAAATATTATGAAATGACACAATTTTACTATCCTATCAATATGATCGATGCATTTGGTTGTGATGTTTAATGTATAGCTCTTACGTATGAATGAGTCAATTTTTTTTATGCATATCGGAGTTTAGCATTCAATGATCACTTTTGTGGATCATTTAAGAAAGTTAAAGAAAGGGCAAATAACAAAACCTTATATTACATGTGTATTAAAGTCTTTTTTATGATTTTTCTTTAACTTTGAGCAATCCCCAATCCTCTGTCATTTTGAAACCTCATGTAACTAATAATAATTCCCGTATGATGAACTTAACAATTATGAAATTGGACATGACCTTGAGAGATAAAAAGCTTTATAATGAATAAGAGCATTTGAACTGATGTTGTTTGCTGATTATGAGGAATCATAAGGAGGACTCTATACATGATAACATTTCGAAGATTAAGAATGCTAAAGAATTTCTTGAAGCCTTAAATAAAAAATATAAGAGGTTATCTAAGAATGAGAAGAATGAACTTAGAGCATTCTACATTTTACTATTTTTTATGGTGTTAATAAGATTAGAGAGCACATTGACAAGATTGTGGCTCATCATCTTAAGATTAAGGTAATCGGTATGGAAATTGATAAGAATCATATTGTGTGGTTTCTTATGGGGTCTCTTCTATCACATATTGAATCTATTAGCTCTATTTATAATGCTTAAAAAGAGCAATGGACCATGGAGGAGATGAAACTGGCACAAGCTAATAGTTTAGGAAAATTATGTTAAGAGAACAACCAATTATTGTTCCTGTGCCTATCGTTTCTACTCTAACAATTAGCCCTATAGTTGATTAACATCCATTAGTCATTTAGGATGAATCTATTGTGCATATAGCACAAGAGGCTCTAAATTTAATCATAGAAGATTTACATTTAAAGAGATTAGAAAGGATTACAGACCAACAATATTTGATGATTATATTATATACTTTAAAGAGCATGAGTAAGACACTAGTGACACTTCAAACTTAACTACCTATAATGAAACCATCTCTAGTCCTTAATATAATTTTTGAATAGATTCTATTAGTTATGAGATGAACTCTATGTGATAAAGTAAAGTGTGGAACTTAGTAAAATTACCAAAAGATTGTAGACCTATTGGATGCAAATTAGTATTCAAGATTGAACGTGATGTAAAGATCAAATAGCAAGGTATAACCTGACAAAAAGGTATTGACTATAAAGAGTTATTCTCTTTTGTTTTCACTAAGGATTCTTTACAAATCATTATGGCTCATTTTGACCTAGAGCTTCTTTAAATCATTATGAGAACAACTTTCTTAAATATAGACTTAAGTGAAGATATCTAAATGGTTCAACCTATTGGTTTTGAGATAGTTAGGAAAGAAAATATGGCATGTAAGTTGTAAAAGTTAATTTATGGATTGAAACAAACATCAAGGCAATGACATCTTAAGTTTAGTAAAATTGTTACTGGTAAAAGCTTCAAGGAAAATATTATTGATCCATATATATATGAAGGTTAATGGGAGCAAGTACATATTTCTAGTTTATATGTTGTTGATATATTGCTTGATACTAATGGCACTAATATGTTGATTAAGACAAAAGAATTATTTTTCTACCATTTTTAAATGAAGGATCTTAGTGAATCATCATATATTTTAGGTATACAAATTCTTTGTGATGTGGTTAATAGTGGCTTAGATTGTCTCAAAGCACCTAAATTAATCATATCTTAAAGTTTTTTTGGTACAATTTTGTTCTTTTATCAAGACTCTAATTATCAATGGTGACAAGTTCTTTAAGGGCCAATATCCTTAAAATGATGTGGAGAGAGATCAAATGAAAGTAGTTTCTTATGCTTCAATTATTGGCAGCTTAATACATGCTTAAGTATCCATACATTTTGATATTAAACCTATGTTTGGTATCCTTAGTAGATACTTGAGTGATCTTAGACAAAGCTAATAGAAATAGGCTAAAAAAAATGTTAAGGTATCTTCAAGGTACTAAGATCTTATATTGATATAACAGTATACCAACACTTGTGAAGTGGTTATTTTTAGTGACTCTAATTATGTAAGCTATAGGGATGATAAGAAATATGCTTTTGAGTATATTTTAATGATGATAGGAAGAGTTGTTTCATGAAAAAGCATTAAACAAACAGTTACCGCTTCTTCAACCTTGGAGGTCGAGCATGTAGCATTTTATGAAGGTATTTATCATACGTATGGCTACGAACCTTTATATCATTATTTGAAGTTGTGGCCTCTATTTTAAGGTTGCTTAATTTTATTGTGGCAATTATGCAACTATATCTTTATCTGAAAACACTAAAATCACTTCTCACTCTAAGCATATTAACATTAAGCTCTACTTCGTCATAAAGAAAGCTGTATAATCTCTCACTACTATTGAGCATATGCTTACGAGTCGATTGTTACACACTAATTGACTTATTTTGAGTTAGTCAACATTGTAATAACCACAAGTGTACGATATAGCTATAGCTAGTACTGGAAAGGATGGGTTGATCCTGCGAAGATGATGACTACTAGTAGTTACCCTTCTCCTATTATCTAGCCTAAGGATTGATTTTAGATTGTTAATTAAAAGAAACTAAAACTAAGCAAGTAAAATAGTTTAGGAAACAATAATGAATATAGAAACAGTGGAATTCACTTAGAAAACTATCGTTACCAGAAATTAGGATCTAAGTTTCGAATCCCCCTAAACCTTTGATCGATTGATCTTTTTTATGCAATTGTTTTATTGATTAGTTGGACGGTGGAGACTCCTCTGGTATTCTAGTAGCTAACTTTGAGTCTACTAACAACTAATTCTAAATTTTATAGGATCGCATTATGAATCCCTCTATTAAGTTTGACCCTAATCTAGAAGATTTATGTCATCCTATCTCTAGGGTTGCAATCAATTCTTTCCAATTACCATAGATCTATTCAAACCTAGGATTTCTTAATCGCTACGTATGAAATCAAATTATGGTCTTATGTTCAGGATTACTAGAATATAAATAAAATAAGTAATTAGATCATAACAAATCAATCAATCAATCAATTGCATTAATAATGAATCAAAAGATGTTAAAGTATCAACATAAGGTTCATCTAACCTAAATACTAATAGAACGTTTAGTTACACATGATCAAACATGAAAACAAACATACATTGAAAGAAAAACAAATTGAAAATAACAACATCATAATTATAAATCTCCTGATTGTCTTCAATCGAATATTCTCATGATGTAGAAGGTTGATCTTGTATTTCGGTGCGTCTTTCGATGAAATCTTTGTGTTTTTCACTTCTTTGGACCAAAATCGTCCCTTGAGAATGAACTCCATGTCTGAAAATTGGCTTTTAATGTCTCCTCCCTTCATCCACCCCCGAAAATGTCTTTTTATTACTAAGTTTAGGGTTCTAGGAGATGCATGGTCTCTTGCACGACCGTGCATCAAATTGTGCATCACCAAATTCTCTGAAAATCGTAAAGTACACTGCGTAGGAGAAGTACACGGGCAGATGCACGACCGTGCATCAACTCTTCATTTTATGCCATGTTTTTATCTAAGTCTGTGAAGGCCTTTATAACTTGTAAACACACTTGGAGCAAATCAAATACCAAATATACAATAAAAGAATCAAATATCTAACAAAAACGTATTAAATATGAGGTGAAATTATGATCAATTATGCATTTATCACACACCCACTAACTAAAAGCTTACTTATATGTGTTTTTTTAGGAACATATATCTGTTTTTTTAGGAACATATATCTAGTATAGAATTGCTAGGAGCCTATCTTTCCTTGTTTCAATAGGAATTCCCATTCTATAATGATTTCTTCGATTTTATAATACATGCATAATATGGATATTTTGTCATTGTTTAAAGCATTTTATAACTTTACATTTATGATGAGTGACTCATTTTGTTGAAACCATATTGTTGTTATTATCACATCTCTAGATTTGTAATGCCTAATTATGTCTGACCTATACATTATATCAGTGTTTTAGTTGTGTATAATTAGTTAGGCTATGCATATTGCTATGAAAGCATTCTAGTATGATTATGCAGTTTAAGCGGAAAATGTTGAATTAATTAATGTGTACTAGCATAATATTATAATAATTAATATCATAATTACGTGTGTGTGACATTTGAGCCATTTATGAGATGCATATTATATTCCTAATGATAAAAGTAGGCAATTGACCCATTAACATTTTATATGAGGTTTAAAATAGTCATTCTATTATTTCTAGTACCAATTTGCATCTTAATATTTATAAAATGACACAACTATCACCCTCAAACTTAACTCTGTTGGTTTTCATCAAATCTCTATCTTAAAACACTTTTAACATGTGACATATAAAACTTTTCAAAAAAATTATGTGACATATAACATGCTAACTATAGGACTTTGATTAGGAATATCTGACGTGACTATTATGATTTTTTTTCAATCTTGTCAATGTTTTAAGGCATAAATTCTAAAATGCTTCCTATCGTTATCTCTGATATCAATTTGTACCCTAACATTTATAAAATAACACGTTCACCCTTAAGTATAACTTTTGTTAGGTTTCTAGTAAATCTTCGTTACTACATCATTAACCCATAATATATGTCATGCTAGGTGTACAATTCTTAGCATATAGATGCTAATGTAGTGTTATGATTTTTTTTCAAAATTTTTGATATTTAATTATTAAAATTATTAAAATAAAAATATATTATATTTTTTCTTTTATATATGTAACCTTTTATCAACTTATCTTGTAATACTTTTCTTAAAAAACTTAAGAAACTACATTGTTATCAATTACTTTTTAATAATATGTAACTATTAAAGATAATATAGTAATAATAATTATCTAACAATAAATAAGATATGAAGAAAAAGAATATTATAACAATAATCTAAATTTACATAAAAGCATACTTTATTCAATTTTGAAATGTAAATGATATTTATAAACTTAAGGAAAGAAATCTATGAATCACTAGAAATCTTATGTGTATAATTACTAATTATCATGTATAATTTTGTCAAATTGTGAAAAATTTAAAAGTTCAACTTAAAAATTGTAATACATTTTCCATAGTGGAGAATAATTATGAGAATCTTTGAAATACGTAAAGATAATGTTTAAAATCAATTTCAATTTTTTAAATGGATGTTGAATTTTTTTTAAATTGTATTTTATGTTTTAATTATTATATAATAAAATTTTAATATATTGCAATTTTAGAATAAAATTTATTTTTTATACAAAAAATGTGCGGAGAACAATTACAATATTTTCATCTTAAATGAAAATCTTTTGATAAATATAACAATTTTTCATAAATACATAAGAAAACATTTTTTATATTTTGGTTTTTGTAAAATCTATTAATTTATAATATGTAATATGTTTTATTCATAAATTTATATTGCATATACAAAAGTAATGAATAAGGATGGCAGAAGGGCTCGATTTCGATCGGCTTGAAGTCAACGGTCCAAGCTTTAGTTGATCAGGCCTTGGGCCCATCCTAACCCAAAGTCTGACGGGTAAAGACAAAATGACGTCATTTTTCCAAAAATTGCGTAATTTTGCTTTTTTTTAAATAATTAATTTGTGCATGGGTCGGTTCAGGTCAGACCGCTCCAAGCTCTATGGGACTCAAGCTAGGGCCGGGTTTGACCCATTACCGTCCTTAATGATGAAAAATATATTTGTTTTTAAATAAATTTAATAATTAAATATTGTCAAAATTAAAAAATAAAATTCATAACACTATACTGACATTTAAATGGCCAGAATCACACAACTTGCATGTCACATGTTACAGGTTAATAGTGGCATGACATAGATCTAATGGAAATCTAATAGAGTTAAGTGGTTTATTTGGAAACAAAATGGAATTTACAAAATGCCAACATTTTGTGATCATATTATTACAAACTATTAAAAAAGTACACAGGTCACTAACTAGGCTAAGTAAATAATTTGTTCATGAGTACATGTGTGTAACACGCAAGAAACTTCTCATATTTAACTAGTTTAGACCACTTAGTTCCTCAACTTGACACCTCTAAAATCTATTAGCTTATACAAGGACCACGAGAAGAAAACTTCATGACTCAAAATGTTAGCAATATAGATCTTTCCATTCCTCTTCTTTTAGCTTCCAATAAAGAGTAATTCCCTACTCCTTTATCTCGTTAAGCTGATATATGCATACAAGTTAATTACAATGTTGTTTCCATCTTCCATCGTTACTGGTTACAGTAAAGTTAGCTTGTTGCCATTAAAAGTGTATGTGAATATGGTACCCTTTATTTGATTCTCCATGCATGTATAATATTACCACTTAGTTGATTGGAATCATTAAAATCAATTGTTCCTTTATGTTAACAAGAGTTTGATTTAGAGTTTTATCAACACTCGTCTCTTGGTGTTTGATTTTTTTGACATTTTCTATATACGATGTGGTACATAGACAAGTACTTAGGGCAATGAGGTAGGCATCTAAATCCCCTCTTAAGATGTTGTTGTAGTTATCTAGCAACCATAAGTTGATCTTTAAGAAGCAAAAAACATTTAAGTGTCAGTTCAAGAGATCTTTGACACAATTTTATAAAATGATAGAGTAGCTACATTCAAAAAACAAACGAGCCATAGTTTCAGCTACTAAACAACAAAGAATGCATGTATCCTCTAGGTCTAGTTATTGAATTCTATCCATTATGTTAGTCCTATTCTTATTCTTAGCTACCAGCCATATGAGGAATGAGTCCATAGGCAGAAGGTTCCTGTCCCAAATGATCTTGTTCCAATCCACTAACTGTCCTCTAGGTCTTAACCAATCCCTATAAGTTTTGATAATGAAATTGCCATTCAATTAATTATTTTATGTAAAATAATCATTTTTCTCTACATTAGGAGAGTAATTAAGGATTAAGTGGCCCAATTCCCTTGGATAATATTCTTCTTTTATCCACAAACAAACCTTAATATGAGAAGGAAGATGATTCAATGTTTGAACAACTTTCTTATTGCTAATTAAAGCTCCATTACCGGATCAATTATGGTACCATAAGTAAGATATAGTGTCATCCCCAATTCTACAACTTATATTAGGTTTAATTGAGCTCTTTAGCTTAAGAGCCCAAATGCTTTCACCCCTTAATGTGTAGCTATGCATCCATCTAATCTATAGTGTCTCTTTTCCCACTAACACACTCCAAAGCCTTTTATCCATCAAAATCTTGTTGTTTATACATACAGGAGTAATCTCGAGTCCACCTCTTCTAAAGGTTTGCATACCTCCACCCATTTAACCTTTATATTAAATTCATTTGCATTGATTTTACCCTATAAAATTTTCTCATTTTCCCCTCATTAGTCTTAATTAGACCTTTAGATAAAAATATATAAACACTCTAATATGCCTAGAGTTTACTATGGATTTGGTGATTTAAAGTTTACCTGTAACATCCCCTCACTTATGGGAAGGGCATTTTGGT
>JAOTAY010020543.1:0-12285 GCA_025629805.1 Erythroxylum baracoense
AAATAAAAATTATTTAATTTTTTTTTAAATCTTGGGGGGCCCAGTGCACCACTGGGCCCCATATATCTCCGTCCTTGTTCGTAAGTATGGTATTCATTCCTAAGAGACATCACCAATAAGCATCTAACCACCATTATCGTCTTCATAAATGAGAACATATTTATAAATATGAAGAAAATCATTTATATGAATCTTATTAAGGCCATCTTTTGCTTAAAGGCCATGAGAGCTACTAAATTAGATTCATTCTTTAAACAAAGTTAAAAATATGTTCTTACATATCTTAAAACAATAAAAAATTGAATTACAAAAGACATAACTTATAAGGAGAATTAGAAAAGACATAACTCATCAAGATAAAAAGGAAACTCTTTTTTTGGGAATGGTTCCATAGAGTTTAACAATGGATAGGTGTTTTACAATCATGTGAGTGTTATTTATAATAAAAGTTACACCAACCTAATAAATGCATATTAGAGTATGAAGCTCTAATTGATATTTATAGAGCTTCCAAGTGAAATGTTAAGAAGGTGAGGTGATTTTCACTATATAGTTTTAGCAATTTTTCTTAGTTCCTTAGAAATATGATATGTTTTAGAACATCATTTACTATAATGCAACTTTTTACCACTTAGGATTTTGTTACAAAGCCTAGGATTTTCATAACATATCTTGTACAAAAATTTTCTTATAAAGCACACCCTTTTTCTTATTAAAAAGAAAGCAAAAGCATTAAAGACCTCTATGTAAAATCTTAAGATGAGTGAATTATTTTAGTTTTCCAATTTTCCTCTTGCTTATGTAAAAGTGTTAAACAAATTGATCATGCAACAGGATTATTATAATTTGAGAACAAGTTGAATTATAAAATTGGGTTTTTAAGAGAGTAGATTTTTGTTAAAATATTTACACAAGTTAGTCAACAGTCAACATGGTTTTGATGGGTTAACATGCTTTTACATTCACACAACAACTTTGGTGGGTTCACATATCTTTGCATTTTGCATTCACATTTCAACAAAAACTTTCTCTTTCTAAAACAAGAAACAACGTTAGTGAAAATATGAAAACATGAGCTTGTGAAGACATAAAGGGGCAAAAAAGAAAGAACCATCAAAATTATTATGATTGGAGAAAAAATGAGAGGTAAGAATGTGAGATTGAATTAATGGAAGATATTAACAACAAGGACAATTCTTTTGGTGTGGAGAACTCTAAAAGCTTATAAGCTTAAAAAAAGATTTTCTAAAATAATACAACAAACTAATTATCCTTTTTTCTAAACTTGAATTTCACAAATGTGTCAAAGTATGAGACTAAAGTCTAGAGCTTGAGCTAATAACTGTAAAAAATAACTTCCTAATTATTTTGAAGTTTAGGAATAATGATAACAATTGCTATAAAAAAGCAAAAAAGGTTAAAAAAATTTTATTGTAGAAAACAGAGTGAAGAGAAGAATAGAAAACCCTATTTTGAGATAAATGATGGAGTCTAAGGGAGGTTAGAGAGAGAAGATTAGTGGGTCCCAAAAGGCTCACGCTACCAATTGGATACCTAACTGGCAATATAGAACCAACTTATAATGTTAAAATATGATAATTTATTTTTTGGACCAAACATGTAAGAAAAAGTCCTTAGGCCTAGGAGAAGTCTTTTTAACTAATTGGATAAACAAAAAACTATAGGCCAAAAACCCTTAAGCTTGGAAAAGTCTTTTTATCTCTGTGGTCTAAAAATAAAATAATGAAAGTAAAAAATTCTCATGTCTACAAAGTGGAAGACCATCATTTCTAAGAGCATAAAGGATAATTATCACTTATAAATAATGTTACAATTTACAAATTAACAACAAGTAGAACTACCATATATTTATAATTGTTAAGTTTAAAATTATCAAAATTTTGTTAAAACATAATTGTTAGACTTTATAAGCCTATGATTCATGTTCAAACTTCTCAAAATTTTGTCAAGGCATAGGAGTTAGACTCCACATGCCTACGATTTCCAGGTTCAATTTCTCCAAGATTTTTAAGATGTAAGAGCTAGACTCTACAAACTTGCAATATTCAAGTTTAAGTTACTAAAAGATTTTACCAAGTTATAGGAGCTAAATTCCATGAAATTGCCATGCTCATTTTCATTTTGAAAATTGGATAAGGCAGTAAAGATTTACTTCCCAAACATGTCATGTACATTACGTTTCAAAATTTTGGTTAAGGGATTAGAGATGTACTAGACATACATTCCATATTCAGTTACAATTTTAAATATGATGAGGAATATAGAGTTAAACTTTGCATGCCTACTAATATTTTCAAATATACTTAGAGTTGTTCAATTATATACACAAAGGCAAGTCTAAAGAATATTAAGAAAAATGAAATTTCATAAAACAAATAGTCTAAACAAACTCCAATATTTATATATATTCACCCCTACATATAAGGGGGTTTGACAAGAAGGAAAGAAACTAAGTGGTTAAAAGGAGATAGGTGCACCATTAGAGGAAGAAGGGTTAGTGTCATCATGGATAGACAATTCTCTACCAGAAAGGTTGGTGACCACAACTTCTCTATCAATGCACAATAACTCATTAAGCTTTTTAGTTTAAGAGGGCTAAAGTTACATGTGCATAATTAATATCCAAATTTGTATGCGAAAGGTTTGAAAACTTCTTTTGCAAAATCTTCCTATAGTCCTCAAACTTTGTCAATATTGCACTAATAATATTATCATAGTTCCATGATAAGATAAATGAGATCAAATTTAAAGTCTTCCTTCTATAACTTCTTTACCTGCTTTTGAGATTTAGCCCTTTAACCTTTCATGATTATGATCTTACCCTTTAATAATTTAACTTCTTTATTAAACTTATGAAGAGGCTTGAATAATTGTTTCTCGATAATCTCCTCCTTTTTGAATGACTTAAAAGTCTTCATATGCCTTTATAATTATGTTCTCAACCACCTTCTTCTACTTGAAATACTTGTTAAGTTCAAGGTAGAATCTTTTATAGCTCTATAATTATAAAGTGATAACCTAGAAAAAATAATACAAATTTAAGCCTAACAATGAGGTTACTAATATAAAATGGTAAGTAAAATTACCTTAGTGAGGTGCTTTTTAGAGAACCTAGATATGTTCGATAGTCAAGTCATCCAAACTTTGCCTATCTTTAGGGAAGATCATCTTGCGGGCTAAATTATAAATACTTCCAATTTTACCAAAGATAACATTATTCTTCTTTAGGTTAAAGTTGGGAAAGAAATGTTCTTCTTCCCTTATATACCTATTGAGAATAAAAAAGAAAACCATATTATCCACTTAATGGGAAGAGTAAGGAGAAGACTAAAAAGGTAGGAAGACAAAGGTGGACATAATAGAATTAGTTGGTTTGATGATAATGACTTCATCAAGTATGTCACTCTCTGCTTCTTTGTCTCTTTGGAAGATGATGCTAACAAGCCTCTCTCCTTTACCACCTTAGACCTTGCTAGCATTTTTTTAGGATTTCATAATTATCACAAATACAATAGGGTTGATATAGGAAAGCATTGAACAATATATGATAAGGAAAATAACCCTATATGGATGCTCTTCTCTTTGAGAAACCCATAAAATAATTAGGCTTCATTTGCACAAAAATTTCTTCTGAAGCAAAAGATGGATGGTTAGATTTTAGAATTTTATGGAATAGGAACATTAGAGAGGCATTGTTTCTATTTTGTTATAAAAACATCTCATGTAAGCCTCTCCACGTAACCCAAAAGGCTTATAGCTTATTGAGTTTGACAAGAAATGACCTTCTCCTTGCAGAAGTGTAACCCCTCTAAAACATTGAGTATTTAACAACCATGCCTAACACTTATGTTGTATCAATCACATTGTGTTTCACATAACCTTGCATTAGTTCATAAACTAAAACTATTTGAGTTTATAGGGTACCTCCCTAGTATAACAAGTAACAATAAACCCAATTAGCAATCTCCAAGGTTGTGTGTGGTTGGACGTAAGGTTTTTAATGAAATGGAATGGAATGGAATCTAAATGGATGTAATAATTGAAAATTGTTATTTGGGAGGGATGAAAAGGTTCATAATGTAATATAATGAAATGTTGTTTGGAAGATGGATGGAACGGAACGTCATGTATGTATAATAATAATGAATGACTATTCTACCCTTAATAGAACAAAATATATATTAATAGATCAAAACATATATTGTCTTACTGCTTATTATTAGAGTTTGAGGGTATAATTGGTATAACAAAAATTTATTTAGGGTATATTAGGTAGTACATATTTATCATTTTACATTCCACCTAAACTCCTCAAATATAAGGTAACTCATTTTTACTGTTTATGATGGAATAAGATGTAATGTGAAACCCTCCCCTTGTATCCGCTTCCATTATATTCCATTATAAACCCTCATCTCAAATTATGGAATAATATTACATTCTATGTCATTCCATTACTAGCTATCTTACCAAATATAACCTAAGAATGCTAATGTATGCTATGGCTCAAACCTGTCTTGTTCAATTTTTTCTCAATAATGGGATGGAGAAGAAACCAACATCTATACTTGAAGACCTTATAATAGAATCTTATCTTATTATGCCTAAGATAGCATACATGTTCGTCATCATCAAAGAACTTGAGTGACCAACATCTATACTTGAAGACCTTATAATAGAATCTTCTCTTATTATGCCTAGGATAGCATACATGCTTGTCATCATCAAAGAACTTGAGTGAAATCACCTCAGGGATATTGGATTTTTCCCTTATTTTCTTAATTTCATCCTTAAGCAAATTATTAAGGTGTACAAATGATTTAAATTTTTTTCAAATTCCCTAGGCATGAAGTTTGATGATGGATTTTGTAATACAAAATCTTTTGCTAGACCTAATTAAACTAAACTTTGATAACACTTTGAAAAGAGGTGTTGTACTATGAGTGATATGGAGAGATTTTCTACAGACTTGAGGGACATAGGGTTATAGCTCTTTACAATTTGAGATTATTAATCTTACATCACTATAACTACCTAAGGATAAACTATAAGAGCTATCAGTTTTACTTACTAAGCTACTTTTATTATCTGTAATACCTCTATAATTTAAAAAATTAATAATAAATGTAAAATTACCTTTCAAAAAAAAGAAGACAAGTTTGTTAATCATCTTAACATTGAATCCTCTCAAGAAAATAAAATGGTAGTCAAAGAAATAGATGTTTGTCTCTCTAACAATTCTCTAGAAAAGAAAAAAGTGATCTATATTGCACGACTTATCCCCTATATACAAGGATGAATGGTTGAGATTAGCATAAATTGACAACTAAGAATGAACCACACGTTACCTTCCTGTAAGAAATGGAAATGATTTTTGACAACTAACATTTAACAATAAAGAAGTTTGTCGGGATTTATCATTAGTGTTTGAAAAGCATAGCTAGGTTATGCTTGATTTATCCTCTGTATAATTATAGTTCCCATTATCTAGTGATTAACATACAATTTTAGGATCTTTTAAATGATCCTTCTATTTAACCATTATATTTTATACTTTGAGTGCCAAAATTTTTATTATAAAACACACTAGTTTTGATAACAAATTATGGGACAAATGCCTGAGTTGATTTAACATGATTTATCAATCTTTTTCAAGCTTGTATATTTCCAATCTATATAAGAGGTCCAATTATCTAAACAGAGTAAGTCTAATCATGGTAATTTAAACCATATAAGGAGGTGGAGTCTTAATTAAAGACTAACTAAGTTGCTTAGTAAAGATTGAATTTAACTCTATGAAGGATATTTAAAGTCTATCTATACATCAAAGAAGGACTACTTATAAAAGGGAGATACCACAAGGTAAGTTTTCATAACCACAATTATTAAACATACATAGTGACCTTTTTGCATACCTAGCACCCTTCATTTTTACTAACTTGATCATCGAAGTGTCTCTACTAAAAGTACCCTTACTTGTTAATAGTTACTCTTGTAGACCTGCTAACTTAGGATCAACATAATAGGTTTACTATAAATTTAGTCTACATTGACTCCTATTTCATAAAAAAATTTTGCAATTAATTTCTACATAATTTTTTAAAGTCTTCAATTCAATTATTTGATAATGAAAGCAACACCACTTGTTGATCCATGAAATTTGAATCTATTGAACTCAAAGAAGCTTATATAGTCTATTGCATGGAATGATTTGTAATTCTTTCATCTTTTATTTTAGCGATCCATCAGCCGTTAACTTACTTTAAAAATAATCAATTCTAAACATTCATTGACAAGATTATTTATATTACTTTTTACTTGGTAGCTTTTATATGTCAATGATTGATGATATTACATCATCTCCAAATAGGAATGCCTATTTTAGAATTCATGCATGCTTGTAGATAGTTCTATTTATCTCTTAACAACTTTCTTAAATATTTAGTGGATGTTCAAATTAGAGAAAAGGCTGGAAAAGTTTATATATGCAACTTCTCTATAGCTAAACATGAGCTACAGTTAATGATTTACATGTAAGTATAACAATTATAATAAGGGCATTGGAATCAATCTCTAATAAAAATTTGAAAACTAACAGATAAATAGTTACAAACACAACTTATTAAACTCTTATATAGTAAGATAAAAATAATTGGTTTAGAACTTTAGATGAATATGCATATAAATCTAGTAAACTATGCACATATTTATGTAATCATTTTGAATTTTATTTCTACATCTTAATAAAGATTTAAAAAATAAAGTCAAAATCACATTTAACCTAAAAATAAAGTTATAATTAAAGTGATGTCTTTCAACCCTTTTTCTTATGGAAAATTTTGTGATGAATATCATCAATTTTTCACTTTTAAGCTTGAGGCAATCATTAATAATTGGAATTCTTGCTTTGCTACCTAATGCCAACTCAGTAGGCATAAATTAAATAACCTTTTTTTGTTGGTTATGTAAATTCATTTGTAACACTTCAAGTCTAGATTGGTTAATAACAACTCCAATTCAAGTTTAAGGGAATCACATGTTCAAAAATAGTTGGTTAGGAAGTTTACTGATTATTTTTTATAGGTTTATAAAGGCCCTATTTGGCAATCAACGGATTGCATTAGCTATTAGCTGATTCTATCAACAGTTAGCTGATAGCAAATAATATTAGCTGATTCTATCAACAGTTAGTTGACAGAGAATTATATTAGCTGATTTGACTAGAGGATAACATCAGTTGTTTATTTAAAGATGTTTGGTAATTAGATATTTGGTATTAGTTGTTTATGTGTATGAGGACATGACTTTAAAAAAGGATTTATAAGGACATGAGTATTATATCTTAGTGTTTCTTTGAATATTCCCATAAGAATTTAGATTTTAGATATTTAATTTCATAAAAACTAAGTTTATAGCTCTAATAAAAACATATAACATATAATAATTGCACGTTTTACAGAGGAGGATTACGCCTAATTGCAAACAAGAATTTAAGAGCAGTTTTCAATTGCAAGAGTTTGAACAAAGTTCAATCTCTATCTCACTCTCTTTCTCTCTCTCCTCTCTTCTCTCTTAGTTGCGTATTAGTGAAGTTTAGGGTATAAGCTTTTGATGAAGGGAAAGAAATAATAAAAGATGGCAACTTGAGTCATTTCTAATAACTTTAGGGCACAATCACCTTTTCGTCCCTTAATTCTAGCTCTTTATATGAGCATTTTCAAAAATAGCATACTGGGTCCAATCTGCCAACCCAATTAACTGATAACCAAATATAATTATTAGTGGTTTGATATGGTCAAATAGTTAAATAGCTGTCAATCCATAAAAAAATAATTGATTAGTCATTAACCAACTAAGGCCAAAGGCTTCATTTCACTACTTCTTGAACCCTTGATGTCCTTATTAAGGCTTAATCTATAATTCATAATATGTTATTAGTTGTCCATTACTCACAGGCATGTCATCCACACCACTCCCAATCCCTGCTATCCTGGCTCAACATAAAAGGTGAGTATCATAATCTCATATTAGAAAAGAAAGGATAGTTCAAAGCCTTTACAAGTCTATGAAAATAATTACTAATCAACTTCTTAATTAACTATATTTGGACATGTAATTCTCTTAATTTCAAGTTAGAGTTATTATTAAGTCAGTTTAGACTCGTGGCATTACAAATAATGTTAAAGGGAAACCTCCACTAATACAATGTTGGCCTAGATCAATAAGGACGAGAAGTTGTACCAGAGATAGAACCATAGGCAATAAACTACTCTTTATTGCTAGGCTTCTATTTTGGTTATTCATTAGAAGAGGAAGGAAACTTTTACAATATAAATTGAGCCTTACTGAGGACATCATGGGTTTAAAGAAGACTTTGTGACATCCCATGTGCAAAAAATATAAAAAACCTTCACGAGCCTATAAAAAAACTACTAATCAATTTTCTAATTAGTTATCTTTAGACATGCAATTATCTTATCTCTGAATTGAAGTTGTTGCTGGACTAAGATAAAATTGAAACGCTAGAAATGCTATCAGAAAAAACCTTTAGCGATGGAAATTATCGACAAAGAATAAAAATTTTTCGTTAGGAAACAAATTTGCTGACGAAACTTACCAACGAAAATAGTCATTAGAGAAACAGTCGTAGGAAAATTTTAGCAATGGATATAAAGAATCCATCGTAAATTTAGCGATGAAGTTTTTTATATCTGTCGGTAACTTTAGTGATAAAATTTTGTATTTACGTCGATAAATTTACCAATGGATTTACAATATTTTGTCGTTAATTTGCCAATGGACTCACAATATTTCGTCATGAATTTACCGATGGTAAATTGTAAGTCCATCACTAAATTTACTAATGGACATATAACATTCCATCGCTAAATTTACCAACGAACAACATTATCCATCTATAAATTTTTACTAATGAAATATTGTAATTCTGTCAAGAAATATAGCTATGATAAATTTCAACCGTTGTTTCTCACTTTCTACCTAAGTTTTCTGTTGATAATGTTTTGATTTTTTATACATTTAATTTATGTAAATAATATAACATTGATTGATAAATATAAAGTAAACATTATCCTGATTGGCAATATAATAAAAAATTATAATGTACACGAATAAGTATTTTGAAAATAACTATAAATTAAGAATTCATACAAAAACTTATAAGTAGCAAACTATCAAATAAATTCCCTTATCCATCTAAGCTAAGCAAATGGTGGAGGTGGATGCTCTAACTGTTACGATGAGGTCTTGACCCTCCCTTTCAACTCATCTACCTCATTACAGAGCTGGGTTATACACTCCATCAGCCTCTCTACTATGCTCTCAAGTTGAATGATTCTCTCATTTGATGCAGACCATCTACTTGATCCAATTGTAGAGGATGTGAAGGATTGCAATTAGCATGTGTTTACAAATGAACCTAAGTCGAAAATCCTTCCACGACGGCCCCTACTACCCATTGCATCAAGGTATGCCTGACTCTCATCAACAATTTCATAGTTCTGAGACTGTCATTCAATGCTTTCTTATATTTGGCCCTATCATTATAATTGTTTGTGTTAATAAGTGATAATTTTTAAGAATTAATATTAAACTATAGATTTTACATACATGAAGTTGTTTGCATCTGATGTTGACGAAGGTCACATCACCATGCTCTTTGGTGTGAGCGTGCCAAAAAAACTGGCATGGTATAGGCGTTTTGCCTAAAGACTTTTCCTGCATCAGCATAAATTGTTATAAGTGAACTACAATTTACATAAAAATTTCAGCATAGTTTCCTCTATTTTTATTATATTTACCCCTTGTTAGACAAACAAATTAATTCAACAACACAACCATTAATGGCACTAGACGTTGATAACATTATTATTCTCTATAATACATATATATTTTCATTCTAAATTTTATAGTACAAAAATCAGAATATAAGTGTAAATTTTTTATACTTACAAGTTTCTGTGCATACTCCTGGCAGGTCATAGATCCTCCAACATGTACAGGTAGACTCTCTCCATTCGGTCCTCCATGTCTATTTGCATAATTGCACTTTAAAATGGACATTGCCTCGGGTGATGCCCAATACTGCTGCCAACGACTCTATATTTTTTCAGATATATATGGTGATCATATACCATTCTTATGTATCAAACAAGAAATTCTTTATAATATGTACGAGCTCGCCTCTCCTATACATTATAAATTACATCATCAAATTTTGAATCCCAAAAAAATCTTTCTGGAAAAAAAGAAAAACATACTATAAGTACTTTAAAATGACAATATTTATCTAATTAATGTATAAAATTAAATTAAATAAAAAAGATTAAAGAATATATTTTTTGTACCTCAAACTCTTGAGAATGAAAATCTTTTGTCACCTAAGAGACAATCTTCCATGTATAACCCTCAAGATCTATCTTTTCCTTGAACTTGGATAATATATTTCTAGAGCACATTCCAAATAGAACCAACCTAATATATCAGCTATTTTATATCATTTTCAAATTAAAACCTATAACTTTAGTTTAAACCTATCGTGTTTCATGCATACATTACAAAATTTTTAGAACTTCACTTACAAATTGTTGACAATTGTGATGTAAGTTCTTCCATTAACTCCCTTCGCTTTAAGATGAAGGCTACCTCCTTCATTCGCAACGTTTACCCCTGATATCTCTAAAATTCTCTAAAAATCTCAAAACCCTAATGACCCTCTCCATCACAATTTTTACACACACAAAGCCTATTTTTCAAAATTCCCATTTATTCACAATTATACCGGGAAAATGTCATGAATGCATGTACAGATATTTTTCATGTGCAAAGATCACTGTTCACAAATGCATGAGCATGAGATGTGTTTTCCTAATTTCTCCGATTGATCTCACGTGTACCAACTTCCATGATTCATCCCTTTGTATGGGAACGGGATGTTACAATTCTCCCCTCCTTAAAAAAATTTCGTCCTCGAAATTCATTTCTGATTCATGGATATGGCAGGGGTACCATTTGCTTATCTACTTATCCGTTTCCTATATCACTTCACTACTCGTTTACTTTCTTTCAAAGGACCACAGTTGAGTCATTCAAGAGGTCTATCAATCCCTTGTTTATATATATCACACTTTCTTAATTATTCTCTTGATGTGTTTCAACTTACTTAACTTTTCACTTCCAATCTCAATAATACATATATCGGATCATAACAATACTAACCATATTACACTGTGTGAAGCCGATAACCATAAGACAACTCACACCTCCATAGTCCTATTACTGTCATAGTTTTATATGAATCACTTTATGTCAAACTCAGCTTCCCTTATTTACTCCTATATCTCCAACTAATTACACCTTGGCAAAGGTGGTACTTTCAAAGACAAGTCACTTGTTTCACTTCCCATCGGTGTTAGTATACTTACCTTGCAAATCGTTCTTAATATATTCTATAACTTTAATGTGATCCACCAAAAATTTATTTGTTTTCCAAAAACTACTGTATTTGGATCCCCGATTCATTTCACTCACTAACGGTATCCCAATTTGTTCTAGCTTATACTCATTCTTTTAAGCCCTCTCCATTACAATGTAAGGTGAACAACCCCCGTTTTTTTTTTTGTCTAACGCTTCATAGAGTATTCTAATGGAATCACCAGGATAACGAGTACTATACCTGTAGTCAACTTGCACTACACATTAATCTTATATTTTGATGAACTCCAAAATACAAGCTTTACACTTGTCTCACTATTCAAGACTATTTGCGACACAAACGTGTAATCCCGCGGTTCTACATTCTTTGCCATGAATTATTCTTTCGATGTACTCTTACTAGAACATCTAGCCTCGATTATTTCTTGTGTTTCCTTTTAGAGTGTTTAATCCAATCATAAATATTATTTACTCGCAAGTTGGATTCAATTCCCCAATAAGATTCACAAGTTCTAAAATCCTCGATTTGGGCTTTGTCGGTTCTTTTTATACACAACTGATTTTAATTTGATAACGAATCATACTTTCTTTTTGCCCCTTTTTATCTCAACATTTTACACTCATTATTACACTCGATTTGATAATCTTCACATCTAAATTCGAGATATCCTGCTAAAACATTTCCTATTCAATGCCTCAATTTACAATACTAACTTAATTGGGGAATACTCACTTACACAATCCCTTTCAATTCTTGCAAACTCATTAGGTACCTCAATCTTTGCTGATCTATAAAATGTTTCTGTACAA
>JAOTAY010020544.1:0-12285 GCA_025629805.1 Erythroxylum baracoense
GATGTATAAACTGTTGAGTTTGAGTAATGAAAAGAGGAAGGATTTTGATTTTAAAAATCTTGTAATTTACAGTTACTGGTTTTACTATCTAAATGTATGTGATGCCATGTGGAATTTGTAGAGATTGCACGTAGCGCTCCCTTATCTTAGGATATGTGTCGGAATGATCTACGGGGGTCCCAGTGCGTACCCTAGGGTAATGGGGTGTTACAAAAGTACCTTTACAAGAGGAATTTGTTTATTCCTTAATTGTCTCATTTCTTTAGCTAGGATTTCCTTTGTCTCTTCATCGTATGAGAAGCCTAGTTAGACCTTTAGTTATTATATCGGTAACACATGTGAATCATCCGATCTGTATCTCCATAGCATTGAGACATGGAATACATCAGGCAACTTAGATAGTTCCATAGGAAGAGCTAACCTGTATGCCACTATCCCAATCCTTTTATGGATTTCATGTGGACCTATTAATATTTATTGAATAACCATCACTTTCTCATATATGTCTTTGACTATGTTAGGCCCAATCATTTTATTTTGAGTCAATTATGTCGGACAAATTGAGGTTCTACAATTTCTGTCATATAATGCATCATATAGTGCCAGGCCTATATTGGACTGAAAACTATTGTTATAGGTAATTTCCATCAAAGAAATGTACCTACCTCAACTACCTAGAAATTCCATAACACATGCTCTAAGCATATCTTCTAGCACCTAAATAACTCTCTCAAATTGCCCATCAGTTTGTGGGTGAAAGGCTATGATGAAGCTCAACCGAGTGCCCAAAGTTGCTTATAAACTTTTCCAAAATCTTGATGTAAAATATGGGTCTCGGTTAGAAACAATTGGCAATGGCACTCCATATAGCCAAACAATCTACTTCGCATACAACTCAACTAACCGATCCACAAAATATATATAGATCGAATAGGTATAAAGTGAGCTAATTTGGTGAGTCTGTCCGTTATAAACCATACCGTATCATGCTTTCTCTATGTGAGGGGTAGACCTATTACAAAGTCCATAGTGATATTATCACATTTCCACTATGGAATTGGAATAAGATTCAATAGACCAGATAGGACTTAATGTTTAATTTTCACCTGTTAATAAGTCAAACATTTAGACACATAGTCTATTACGTCACATGTTATTCCTGGCCATTAGTAATGTTGTTTCAAGTCCTGGTACATCTTGTTACCCCTAGGATGTATGGTGAACACAGTATTATGGGCTTCATGTAATAACTTCTTCTTCAAGTCCTTTACTGTCGGTACATATAGTCTACTTTGAAGTACAAAATTATGTCATCTTTCACTACAAAATCAGTTTGTTTCCCTTCTTGCACCGTTTTTACAATTTGTTGCAACTTGGCATTGAATTTTTGTGCATGTATTATCATCTGTCTTAAGTCAGGATGTGCTTTTAACTGGGCTATCATAGCTCCATCTGATATAAATCTACATTTACCATATTGTAATGACAAAGCTGATATAAACTTCCTACCCAAAGCATCTACTATCACATTAGTTTTCCCCTGATGGTAGTCAACTATGTATTCATAGTCTTTAAACAATTCTAGCCAATGTTTTGCCTCAAATTGAGCCCTTTTTGTGTGAGTAGGTACTTGAGACTCTTATAGTCTATATATATCCTACATCTTTCCCCATATAAGTAGTGCCGCCAAATTTTCAAGGAAAGCACCACTACTTCCAATTCTAAATCATGTGAAGGGTAGTTCTATTCATGTGGCTTTAACTATCTTGAGGTTTAGTAAACACTTTCTCATCTTGTATCAGTACACAACCCAGACGATTCCTAGAAGCATCACTATACGTAGCATACTCTTTGTCTGAAGTTGACTGTGTCATCACTAGAGCTTCAGTGAGCATCTTCTTTAACTGTTCAAAATTAGATTGGTGTCTATCATTCCATTCAAACTTTGTGACTTTCTGAAGTAACTTTGTGATTGGAGAAGCAATTACTGAGAATCTTTTGACAAAGCACTGATAATAACTAGCTAAGACAAGAAAACCTAACTTTTGTCACATTCTGAAGCAAATTCCAATTAATAATGGCCTTAATTTTACTGGGATCCACCTTAATACCTTCTAAAGAGATGATATGCTCAAGGAAAGAAACTTCCTTTAGCTAAAAATCACATTCGCTCAATTTGACAAACAACTGCTTCTCTCTAAAAGTCTGTAGCATAACTTTCAAATAAGAGCTTGTTCCTCTTCATTCTTCGAATAGACTAATATATCATCTATAAACACCATAACAAATTGGTATAAGTAGGGTTGAAATAGCCTATTCATCAAATCAATGAAACCAGTCAGTTGGACCCCATTTTTAGAGCCTAACATCAGACATGGGATCATGAAGCTTAAGCGTGGAGGAAGGCTCAGAATTTGGAAATTTAAAAGAAAAATCCTTCGGAAGCAAAAGCGGGCTTTGCCACGGCGAACTGTGGTTTTACCGTGGAGAACATATTGGAAAATCCCCTGGAACCTTTGGAAATTTTACGCCGTAGCGAGTGATTGAACTTTGCTGCGGCAAGCCTGAAATTTTATCTTCGTTGTGGCAACCATTTGGTCTCGCCGCGGCGAACTCACCACGCAAACAAAATAAAGGACTTCAGGTTAATTACGCCATGACGAACTCTTGATTTTGTCATAGCGAAAACCCTATGGCAGAACCCACAACTAAAAATGTCCTATCGTACTACATGCCAACTTAAAAACCTTCAAACAAGTTCTTAAAAACTTAATCTCATTTCCATAAATAGATACTTTGCAAAAACAAGAAAAATCATAGACAAATCTAAGCACATATTTTATTTATAACAAAAGACATAAGTTTTTTACAAAGTTTTAATGGCATTTCAAGCCATAATACATCAATTGATTCGAAAAACCAATAATACAAAATACATTTGAACTAGCATAACTTTAAATGCAGCTAAAGCCTTGAATTCCCAAAAATATAATCTAAAAATAAAAAAGTATGCGAATTTGGAGAGATGCCATAACTTTTAACTTACTCGGGCTCTTGCTCATCACTTGAATAGGGGTAGGAGAATGGGGGTGAGCTTAAAGCTCGTGGGTAACAAATTTATAACTAGTAACAAGCAAAACTACTGAAACAATTTACCTTAAATCAAAAGCACATATTTCTCAAATTTTCTTCATGCAATCTAATTCACAAATAACAGGATCTATGTATTCATTAACTTGTTAACAAATCATAAACACGTAGGCACATCCAAAATGGTTTGGGTGGATCCAAAACAGAACGTACTACACATTTCCCATAAGGGTCCTGGGTAGCTGTGAACAGAACGTACTATCGCAATTCCACTTAATGGTTTTGTGTAGTTGTGAACTTATGGGAGTCCATGAAGGAGCTTCATGCCACTAGCGGGTAAGCGGGAGAAGCCTTTAGTCAAAGTGCACTTGACTTAACTTAGGGGACTACCACAAACCCACATAACATGTATTTCATATCTTGCAAACTTGTTGCCCCAAAAAGGCACATTTTCAAAACTTAATTTTACAACCATAGTATCTCTTCAAACATCATTTTCACATTCTTTTCATAATTCATCAAAACAATATGCTCACACCAAACACATAACACTTTTTCAAAGCATTCAAAAGTTATAATGTACATTCACAAAATAGTTGAAATCATTTATTTTCATCATTTGAAAGAAAACATCAATAGCGTATTACTTAATTATAAAACTGTAACCCACCTTAAATTTCTTGCTTATAGACTTGCTTAGGGATGTCTTTGTTCTTACTCCTCTTGCATCTCTTGCCTCACTTGATTTTCTTAAACAATAACCAAAATTCCATTAAATTTGGTTTAGAAATCAGAAAGTCATACCTCAACAATTTAAACTATTTTTCATGCTGAAACGAAATTCTATATCCAACTTCCATCCCAAAATTGAAATGATTAGAGACTGAATTTAGACTTGATTCCTCATACAATTTGTAGCCTTATGTCTCTAGTTAATTTCAAATTAAAAATCATTTCATTTGAATAACTATAGAAAAAGATATGCTCAAAATACCGCAGCATATTCTGTGCTGGAAAGTTGGCCGCGACGACCCAGAAAAGTTTGCGTGAAATCTTACAAGTTCGCCTTGGCAAACCAAGGAAAGTTGGCTGTGGCGAACTTCATCCTTCAAGTTGGCTGCGGCAAATCAAGAAAAGTTGGCCACGGTGAACTTTGACAGGAGCATACGCAAAACATGTTTCATTTTCCAAATTTTAACTTCCCACCTTTCACATAAATCCCATCTTGAACCTAAACCATCTCTTCTACTTCATTTTTAACTTCATTTCAACCCAATATCATTCACAGACCAGTTCATTAACCAAAAAGATCAAAACATTTTCATATACCATTCATCAACAACTTCCTACACATATTCACTTTATTTTCACTTGTAACCATCCCTAAATATGCTTCATCTAACAATCAAGAAAGGTTAAATGCTGATACTTACTTCTTGAAGCTTCAAATTCTTCAAGATCTCCAAAAACCCTAGCTTTTCTCTTCTCTTCCTCTCCTTTTCTCCCTCCAATTTTCGTGCTTCCCACTTCTCAAGCAAGACAAAAATTTTATTTCTTATAACTTATACTCTTAAAAATCATACAATGTCCCTTTTACCCTCCAATATAAGCCTTATGTCTTTTAACCTTGAGTTATCTTCCAATTTTTCCCTTATACATTCTTACTTCTTCAATTTAACTTACACCATGCTATACTCTAACTTAATCTTAATTTCTCCATTTAATACTTCTAATTCCATTAATCGAAGCAATAAATCCTCCTAACATTGACATGCTAAATAAACTCTAAATAAAATGATTTATCTAGCAAGATCACAAAATTTATTCAAATCATGCTTAATAAAATAAATAATTAAAAATTTCAGGACCCAACAGTTTCATTATTCACTATAAGAAAAAACGATTTTTACGATAGAAAATAAAGCTTTTCTGTCGAGAAAAAAAATTGGCGATGGAAATTATCGACAGAAAGATACGTCAGAGAAATGACCGTTGGTAAATTTAGTCACGACAACTTGTGTATCCGTCGGTACCAGTAACAACAAAATTTTAGATTTTCGTCAATAAGTTAAAGAAAATTTATTGGTATATTTATAGAACTCCATCACTACTTCGTGGATGGAATCCCAATATTCCGTCAGTAAATTTGTCGACGACAAATCATATGTCCATCGCTAAAGTTACCGACGGATATATATATTTTTGTTGCTAAATTTACCAACAAAAACATTAATCATTGCTAAATTTTTACCGATGGAGTGATATATTCCGTCAGTAACATATAGATGGATTATTTATTCTGTCACTAATTAACGACGAAATGGTATTTTCTGTTGGTACATTACCGATAAAAATTATAGGCCTGTTGCTAATTAGTGATGGAATATTGTAGTTCCGTCAGGAAATTTAACGTTGATAAATTTCTACTTCTATTTTTCACTTTTTACCAGAGTTTTCTATTCATAATCTTATGATTTTTTGTATATTTAATTTCTATAAATAATAAAACATTGATTGATAAATATAAAGTAAACATTATCCTGATTGTTAATATAATAAAAAATTAAAATGTACATGAATAAGTAATCGTTGTAATTAGCTGTAAATTAAGAATTTGTATAAAAACTTAAGTGTAGCAAAACATCAAATACATTTACTTATACATGTGGTTGAAGGTGGATGCTCTGACTGCTGCGATGAGGTATTGTCCCTCCCCTTCAATTGATCCATCTCATTACAGAGTTGGGCTATATACTCCCTCGGCTGCTACAACTGAGTTACCAACCTCATGCTCTCAAGCTAGAGGACTCTCTCATTTGATGCGGACTGCCTACTAATGGATGTGGAGGATTACGTAAAACATGTGTTCAAAAATGAACCTAAGCCAAAAATCCTTCCACGATGGTCCCTACCACCCACTGTATCAAGATACGCTTGACTCTCAATAATAGTTTCAGAGTTATGGGATTGTCGTTCAATACTTTCTTGTATTTGGTCATATCATCATAATTGTTTATGTTAATAAGTGATAATTTTTAAGAATTAATATTAAAGTATAGATTTTACATACATGAACTTGTCTGCATCAGGTGTTGACGAAGGTTACACCATCATACTTCTTAGTGTGAGTGTGCAAAAAGAGTTAGCATAGTTTAAGCTTCATGTCCATAGACTTTTTCTGCATCAGAATAAATTATTATAAGTGAACTACAATTTACAAAAATTTAGGCAAAATTTCCTCTATTTTTATGATATATACCCTATATTAGACAAAAATTTAACTCAACAACACAAGCATCAATGGCACTAAACATTTATAACATTATTATTCTCCATAATGCACATATATTTTCAATTTAAATTTCATACATCAAATAACATTGAAATCAAATTTCATACATCAAAGTACAAAAATTAGAATATAAGTGTACAGTTTTCATACTTACAAGTTGAAGTGTATGCTCTTGGTGGGTCAAAGATCCTCTAGTGTGTAAGGGTAGGCTCTCTCCGTCTAGTCCTCCACGTTTGTTGACAAAATTGCACTCTGAAATGGATATTGCCTAGGGTGATGCCCAATACTGTTGCCAACAACTCCATATTTCTTCAGATATATATGGTGGTCGTACACCATTCTTGTGTATCGAAGCAAGAAATTCTTTATAACATGTATAAGCTCACCTCTTCCATACATTATAAATAACAACATCAAATTTTGGATCCAAAAAAATTCTTTTTGGAAAAAAAGGAAAAACATACAATAAGTATTTATAAACGACAATATTTATCTAATTAATTTATAAAATTAGATAAAATAAAAAGATTAAAGAATATATTTTGTGTACCTCAAACTCCTAATAATAAAAATCATTTGTTGACTGAGAGACATTCTTCCATATATAACCTTCAGATCTATCCTCTCCTTAAATTTAGATGACATATTTCTTGAGCACATTCCAGACGAAACCAACCTAATATATAAGTTATTTTAGATCATTTTCAAATTAAAACCTATAACTTCAGTATAAACCTATGATGTTATCATGCATTACAAAATTGCGGGGATTTTACTTACAAATTGTTAACAATTATGATGTAAGTTCTTCCATTAACTCCCTTAGCCCTAGGCTGGAGGTCGCCTCCTTCATCCGCAATGTTTACCCCTAATATCTCTGTCGATATAGGGGTGTGATGGTGTAGGGCTAGTGGATAGTGTAGCAGAGTTGTTGGATAGTATAGCAGCAGGTACAGAAGGTGATGCCATCTGGATGTGCAGTAGCATCAATAGAATATGATGCTTCACCTGGAAATGCACTGGCTTCTCCAAATCGTTGTAACCTGAACCTTGGCCGCATCATATCCTGTTTTCTCTTTGGTGACATATTTTTAACCTGAAATTCACATTTTATTGAATTTTTCAGTAATAGAACAATACAAATTCAATATATAACAATATATTGGTGATGTAATAATAGATTTATTCATATAATATTTTATTACAAACACAAATTAATCGCTATCATCACTTAATTGTAAATCAAAATCATCATCATCTTCTTTTTTCGAAAAATTAGAATCAAACTCAGGCTCCTCTTCAGATCTCTAACCCTCCTTATCCTCTCCAGATGAAATGTCAACATATTTATGATTTGGATCGTTTAAAGGTTCATTCTTGCCATATGTTACTCATACATTTATTTGATAAACATCTTCCTGAAACGTTTGACTTTCAATTCTGCTTTTTTCTCCTTTTCCATGTAATTAAAAAACACCTCTAGGTTTTACTTTGCATATGACTAACCAATCTGATTTATCTCATCATAAGCTGAGAAAAAGAACATAATATACTTAGATTGCTTGCATCGGCAATATGAAAGGTTCAAATTGTTTAAATCTTCTTTGTTGGTTGATTTCAAACCAACCATTCACACTTAAATATCACACTTCATTTTATTGGTAATGCATAGTACTTAATTTCAGGGTCTCAATAACTTTACCATAGTAATCCATTAATTCTTCCTGTATTCAAACCTCGTTATTTACTGTTGCCATACTATGACCATGATATTCTATATGAAATTTGTATCCATTAACACAATACACCAAATACGATTTAACAGTTTATAAAGGTCCTTTTGCAAGATCATATATGAACTTGTTCTCTCTTGGATTTTCTGAGGCCTGTAAAAAAACAATTTATCATATTAAATAGTATAATGTCATCTAATCACTTTGAACTAATAATTCAATCATTTAAATTAATACAAGTGAAACTTGTATACTTCTTGAACCATTGAGGAAAGTGTCTTTCAACTTCTTTATTGATACCATCCTGTGTAACCATTGCTCATATAACCTAAAAGCATTATTATATATTTTAGTTGTGAACAACAATAATTTCGAAAACTCAAATAATCTATTTCAAAATCAACTTAAACTTACTGCACGAAAGGTTGAAGCTCTTGACAATTCAATAAAATGTAACCATGGACAGTCTCTATTTCTTCTGCCTTTAACATTCTTCTCGTTGAGCATCTATATGTTCGTCCTAGATATATCACAATGGATAAGTTACCATCAACATCACTCGTTTATCCCCCATCGTATGAGGAACTTTTCTTTCTCTTGTGTGCACATGCAGCTCAAAATAATGTGAACAAATGTACTTGCTTCCTCCACTAAATAAGCATTACATATTGAACCATCAATTCTAGCCTTATTTTTTATGTTTTTTCTTCAAATGATGCAAATACCTACATTTTAAATTAGGGCTATTACAATTCTATGATTAAAAATTGCTATAACTTTTATTTAAATATTAACTATAATTACCTCTCAAATAGAGACATCTATCGATATTGAACTAGACCAGCAAGTTTAGCCTCATGTGCTAAATGTATGGGTAGATGCTCCATACAATCAAAGAAGCTTAGAAGGAAAATCCCTTCCAATTTGCACAAGATAACTGGAATTTCCCTTTCTAGTTTTTCCATTTCAGCTAACTTTATTTCAGATGATGTTAAACTTTTGAAAAAAAAAATTAATTCTACTTCCTAAACCTTATTCGATAGCAACTCTCGAAATGTAATTAGAATTAGCCTTTGCATAAATGCATGAAAATTATGACTTTTCAACCCAAATAATTTGTACTTCCTCATGTCCACACACCTTACCAAATTTGAAACATAACCATCGGGAAACTTTAGACTTTTCAACCATTCACACAAAATTTTCTTTTGCTTTTTATCCTAAGTGTAACATGTTTTTAGATATTTATCGGTGCAAAGATCTTTATCTAACTCATTCCTTTTACAAAAAGTTTCAAATCAGCTCGTGATTTTGCATTGTCCTTTGTCCTCCCTTCAATGTTCATTATAGTATTGAACAAATTGTCAAATATATTTTTTTCAATATACATCACATCTAGATTATGACGCTTTAAATTACTTTTTCAATATGGCATCCCAAAAAATATTTCGTTTTCTCCAACCAAAGTTTTTACTAATGCTTCTATTAACTTCTTCAGCTTCGAGTTCTATAACTTTCAGCAACCCTAATTCATTAATCTCCTGCAATATCTCTTCACCAGCTTTGTGAGGGAGAGGAGGTATTTGTACCATCATATTCTTATTGAACTTTTGGTAGATGATCTGGACAAAGAAATTTTCTGTGGTTTTCAATTCACGATGTTCTGTTAGGAAGATAAAACGCATCATAATCATTGCTACCGTAAGGATAAGCCAATTTTTCTATTGTGTTCCATCCAGACAACATAACATGCACAGGGAAATCACTAATAGTCCACATTAAAGCTGCTCTTAATAAAAAAAATTTCCTAAGAGATATATTATATGTCTCCATACCAAATTCTTAAAGATAATACAATTTAGAGACCAATGGTTGTAAGAAAACATCAATTTTATGCTTTGGATTCCTAGACCCTGACACAATCACCGTCAAAAACATATATTCCTTATTCATACACATCCATGGAGGTAAATTATAAGGAGAAATTATGATTGGCAATGATGAATACATTTGGTTGGATTGACCAAAATGTTGGAATTCGTCTGTTGACAATCCCAACATAACATTTCGACTTTTAGCTGCAAACTCAAAATAAGTGTTATTGAAATGTCTCCATGCGAACACATTTGATAGATGGCTCATTATTCCATCTTCCTATTCATGTTCATTATGCCATCTCATGTGAGATGCAGTAACATCAGAGGCATATAGTCTTTAAGGTCTCAAAGTTAGTAGGAAATAATATATCCGCTTCCAAGGTACTAATTTATGTTTCATAACACACTTTTTAGGTTTGAACCTAGATTGGCCACAAAATTTGCACTCTTGTAATTCCACATCATCTCCCTAAAACAACATACATCCAATCTTGCAACAATCAATTTTTTCAACTGGTAAACTAAGACCCCTAATAAGTTTTTTCATATTGTAGAAATTATCAACTATTGTATGATCAGGAGGCAATGATTCATTACTTCAAGCAAGAATTTTATCTAAACTTCAATCAGAAATATGCCCTTCAGACTTTATCTTCAATATTCAAGCAACTAAAGATAATTGAGTCATGGTCTCACAATTTGGCCATAATTCTTGGTCAGCTGATTTTAGCAAGTTAAAAACTTTTATGCATATGGGTTTGGTTCTTCTTTAAGATTTTTTATATTTGCCTGAAAGGTATAACTGGCTGCATCATAAACTGTTTGGGTGTAAGGATTTTCAATTACAACCACACTATTTGTTATAAATCCAGCCCCCCTATAACCTATCCACATTTATTGACGAGTTTACTTTATTACCGCTTGAGGTTTTACAAATTAATGGCTCCCCATATCGTGTCAACTCAAAATAATTTGGAACAAACCCTTTTCTTAACAAATAGAGATTCACTTTATGAATAGGAAGAAAACAAATATGTATGCACTTTTTACAAAGACATCTGATCTTTAGACCATTCATATATGCAGGTTGAGAATATGCATAGTGAATAAAAGCTTCAACTCCCTCAACAAACTCAAGATTAATGAAATCATCGGGTGTTAATCATCTATACATCTAAGATCTATCAACATTACTCATTTCTGCAAAACTGTTATTTAAAAAAGTGATTTCATAGTTAGTATCTTTCGTTTCTCTTAAGTTTACAAAACATTTAATCTTTACTTTACAGAATATCCCCCAAGTTTTTACAAGTCTCTGGCCTATTTCCCCTCCAAATTGAAACCAATCTATCCCACCGTATGAGTTGACAATTATACAAACTGAACTTATGTGAGTATCAGTCAAATAAAACAATATGACAACCAGGCATTATGGTACATGACATTGTTTACACATGTGAATCGAGAAAGCAAATTCTCGCTGTGACTCCTAGGCTTATGGAATTTTTCACTGATAAGCCTCATGGGAGTTGCATCACAGGTTTCTATCCTATATATCATCCTAGGGGTTTATTATGCCTCAAATCATCATAATTATATAAACTCATTATACATGGAGTAAATACTTATGTAATTCATACATTTAGCCACCAATCATTCCAACAATATTCCAAACAACAACATACAAAACCAAGATAAATATGTTTTCATTAATCGCCTATAAGTTGTTTTCCAAAGTTTGATTTTAAACAAGCACTATAGTACGTGGCATTGTTACACCATATGAATCGAGAAAGCAAATTCTCGCTGTGACTTCTAGGCTCATGGAATTTTTCACTGACAAGCATCATGGGAGTTGCATCACAATTTTCCAGTCTATATATCATCCTAGGGGTTTATTATGCCTCAAATCATCCATAATTATACAAACTCATTTGACATGCAGTAAATACTTATGTAATTCATACTTCTAGCCATTAATCATTCTAACAATATTCCAAACAATAACAACAAAACCAAGATAACTATGTTTTCATTAATCACCTATAAGTTGATTTCCAAAGTTTGATTTTAAACAAGCAGTATGGTACGTGGCATTGTTACACCATATGAATCGAGAAAGTAAGTTCTCGTTGTGACTCCTAGTGTCACATCTCGATACCCATGTTAAGGTTAGAATAGTAATTTATGAGAAAGTATTGTGAAATTAGGAAAACACACCTTATGCATAAGTTAATTGTGACATACACATTTATTTTGCACATTCATATGATTGTACATACATTCATTGGCA
>JAOTAY010020545.1:0-12283 GCA_025629805.1 Erythroxylum baracoense
TATCCCCAAAAATTTTAATTAAAGCCTAATCACAACAAAATAATAAAATTAATCCTCAAACAAATCGGGGTCCAACACACCTCTTCCTTAATACCGCAAAGTTTTATTCAATAAAAAAAAACCCTAACTCACACCACCACAACCTTTGCTTTATTGACAATTAATGCATACTATCTCTATACCGCACACACACATCATTCACTTTAACGCAGTACTTTCTTCATTGACAATTAACGCCCATCACCACTTTGCCACACACGTACACCACTGTGCCACACACACACCTGTTGCTCAAAATACCACACACACACACTGCCGTAAGTCTTATTTTTTTTTGCAAGCTATAATCACATACATTATTTTTGAAAGAAAACCCTTCATGAACAACGTGAGAAAAATATCATGATGCCCTTATTATCTTCAACGATGTAAGACACATAATCCTTTACCAATTCAACTTGTGTACAAGATAGAATTCTATAATATTATCCAACTAGTGTTTGAATTTAAGATGATTAGAAGAATATGCCAATTTAAAAAGATGCCAAAATAAAAATAAAATAGATATATTTAACATATATCTAACAGCAATAATAAATATTACCACACTATCACTCTGTCCAAAAGAAAGAAACTGAAGATCGAGCGGATTATTGCTGATAATGGAACAATGATATCAGATCCAGTGCAAATGCGACTCATGGTCAGGACGTATTTTAGTCAGTTGTACGTTAACGAAAAGGGGACCACTAATCGGTTCCCGATATCTAGAGCCTTCCTTTTACTATATGCAAAGAGGGAACACGAACTCGACACTCCAGTTAATGTGATAGAAATCAAAACTGCAGTTTTTGAAATAAATCCTAACAAAGCTCTAGAAACAATTGGGTAAGGTTAGCCCAGCTATGGCGACTTTTATTCAAGAAGTTTTTAGACTGGAGCGATGGGAGCAGGAACTGAATCAAACCATCCTTGTTTTGATCCCCAAAGTCTCTTCTCCAAAGCATATCTCTCAATTTCGACTAATTAGCCTCTGTTCTGTGATTTAAAAGATTATTGCTAAAGTTATTATGAATCACTTAAAGACCCACCTTGACTATCTTATGGTGGCTAATGAATGTAGTTTTATTCCTGGACGACATATAACTAATAATATTATCATCGCTCAGGAAGTAATTCACTCGATGAGAAAGAAGAAGGGGAAGATTGATTTCCTTGCCATCAAAGGGGATTTGAAAAAAGCATACGATTGGCTTTGATGGGATTTTATTCATGACACTTTAATGGATATTGGGGTATCGAACAATTTAATAAGGGTCATTATGAAGTGTGTGACTACAGTTTCACTGAAAGTTTCTTGGAATGGCTAGCTTTTTGATCTGTTCAATCCTTCAAGGGGTATTAGACAAGGCGACCTGCTCTAACCTTATTTGTATGTGTTGTGTATGGAACGAATAGGTCACCTTATATCACATGAGGTGGGACAAGGGAACTGGAAACCGTTTAAGATGAGGCATACAGGGCCTCCCATATCCCATCTTTTCTTTGCCGATGAACTCGTTCTGTTTACAGAAGCTATGGAATCTCAAATACAAGTGATAGCAAGGACTTTGGGGACTTTTTATAAGGCCTCAGGACAAAAAATTAGCACCGCTAAAACTTGAATTTTTTTTCAAGAATGTCTCTCGGGCTAACGTGCAATGAATCAATCAAGAGCTACAGATTCCTACTACGAACAATCTTGGTAAATATTTAAGAGTACCATTAATTCACAAGCGTACAACGAGGAACACTTATCAATACATCCTAGACAAAACACATCAGAAACTGGCAGGATGGAGTGCATACCTCCTATCTTTAGCAGGGTGAGTCACTCTAACCAGTCAATAATTTCATCCATACCCATCTTTACGATGCAAACAGTGAGAATTCTGAGCAACTACGCGATGACTTGGAGAAAATAATGAGGGACTTTATCTGGGGTTCAAAGGCAGATCAAAGGAAAATGCATTTAGTTAATTGGGAGGCCGTCTGCCAGCCAAAAAAGTAGAGGGCCTTAGAATTAAAAGAATTTGATCCTCAAATGATGCGCTACTCACAAAATTGGGTTGGGATTTGATTACTAAACCAACAGTGTTATGGGTCCAGCTTCTTAGGGCAAAATATCGATTAGATGATCACCACATCCCTCAAACGCTGGATAGAAATGGGGCCTCGGTTATTTGGAGGGGGATATCAGCAACATGGCATTTTGTATGCAAAGGGTTAAAATGGAAACTCGGTAATAGGAATCGCATTTCATTCTGGTTGGATAATTAGGTCGATGATTGGGGTCCCCTCCTATTCGTGACGACAGGCCACCTTACGGATAACTTGATTTATGCTAAAGTTTTAGACTTTATTGACGAGAGTGGCAACTGGCACTGGAATATGTTCCAACACTATCTTCCTTCCACGGTTTGTATGGCTATTGCGGCAATCTGCCCCCTAGAACAGAAAGGTGGGAGGATAAAATGGTGCGGGGATCATCAACATATGGGGGATTCATAGTAGCCTCTGCCTATGACCTAATAAAAGATCGTAATATGGACAAGTGCAACAAGATTTGGGAGGTCATATGGAAATGAACAGGGCCACAAAGGATTAGGTCATTTCTTTGGCTAATGGCTAAGAGAAAAATGCTGACCAACCAACAGCGAGTAGCATGACATATATCAATGGACAGCCGCTGTCATTACTGTGGCCAAGGAGAGACAACATTGCATGCATTTTGAGATTGTTCTAGGGTGAAATCTTTCTGGGTTCAATTTCCTCCAACGGTCATCGATGATGCCTTTTTTCAGCAAGATGAGGAGTCATGGGTGAGATCCAATCTTTTGAAGACATCACAAGTACAACAGGTCGAGTGGGCTACCATCTATGGAGTCTCCTACTAGTTTTTATGGCAATGGAGAAACAAGAGTCTTTTTAAGGAGGGTTTTGTTTGGCCGGGCCTAGGCTCTAGGGTATTTATGGATTATGTTGATTAGCTAGATAAGGCTCGAGTTATGGAGAGCTGAGTGCACCAGTCATAGGGGTTGGCAGTGGGTCAATTACTTGGATGATCTAAACCGTCGACGTGCTAGATCAAATTGAATACAAATGGGGTGGTTAAGCAAGGTTCCAACTCTACTATTGCAGGCGGATTACTTAGGGATTGTAATGAGTAGTGGTGTGGGGGATTCATGCAAAATATTAAAGGGGGCTCGCCTTTGGTTTCCAAACTCTGGGGAGTAACATCGGGCCTCACCCTAGCCTGGGATCTTGGATATAGATGCGTTGTCATTGAAGTAGACTCTTTAGAGGTAATCAACATTCTTTCTTCTTCTAAACTAGTATTGACTGAGGAAAATTTTTTGGTGACAGGTATCCGTGCGTTACCACACCAAGCATGGGAGGTCCAGTTTCAACATGTTTATGGGGAAGAGAATCAGTGTACAGACAGACTGGTTACCCTAGCCTTGCTGTCAAGTCCAGGAATTCATGTCCTTCAGGAACCTCCGATGGCAGCCATGGAGCTCGTCCACTGCGACCAGCAAGGAGCTTTATATCACAGATTATCGCGTTAATGTAGTCTTTTAGTTGTCTTTCCTTTGTAAAAAAAAAAGAAAACCAAGATGCGGATCTTATGCGTGACTGTGGTTGTGGAGGCTATATAACCAATTCCCTCTTCAAAAAGGTACATCTGTTCTATTTTTTCCTTTTCTTTGTCTCTATCAGCTTGTATGTGACACTTTAGGCCTCTGAGAAGATGAGGAATGTCCAAATTAAAGGGAAAAGAGGAGCAAGTGGAAGTTCAGAAACGAATAAAGCTTGTTAAGGGCTTGATTCCTCCTCTAATGGCTGCCATCGTAGTATTATCTCCCATCTACAATGTTCCAGGTAAGTGACTCATTATCCACCACACACTAAATTGACAGAACTCCTAATTACGAAAATTCCCTCATCTTCTTCCACCTGTTTCTTGTTGTGCCATTAATCATTTAACTGAAGCACTATTACTTAGTTTTGCTATATTGGACGGTATTATAGAAACAACCATGCACTACACTTTTTCTCATACATGAACCCTAAAAATATTAACTTCAAAGTTCAGATTTCTACAAGAATTCTCTAATTTATGCTCCTAAGATAGAACTTGATTGTAGTAAACTTAAAATAAACAATTAGTCCACGTTGAATCAAGTATCTAAAGATCTATTTAGTAGCATGACTTGAACCATTATATTATTTTTAGTTGGTTTTGTTTAGTTGTTAATTAGAATGATGATTACGCAAAGTCCCTGGCACAAGTCTCTGGCGTAGTAAAGGGAATTGCATTGCTTCGACATGCTTGCATAGGTTGTCATGATGCTGGCGGAAATTTTATTCAAACAGTGAGTCTTTCTTTGCTTGTTCTACGGAGTTCTTTACTTGTCCCTTCTAAGTTGTATCAATACTTTCTGATCAGAACTTGCTAATAATTTTAGGGAGCAACACTCTTTACGAAAGACCTACAGAGGCAAACTTACAAGTACTTGACAAAAATTTGGATCCCGCAAATTTGGCTAATCAGGTATATGGATTTCTGGGATGTGCAAACTGTAACGCGTAGAGAAGACTTTATTACGCACCCAGGATCGGACATGAAAGGATTAAAAATGAAGATAATGCGGAATACCTGATTTAGTTCTATCCAATCTTTAAAAGCCTTTTCCAGCTGCCAACGAGCTCGAATCTCCTCGGGACCTGTATAGGAAACGTTCACCGGCTCGAGGTCTAGGCCTTTCTGTAGTTTCCTTAATACACGAGCGCTCTTAACGGGCCAAAGCTCTGAATGCTCGTGAATTACTTACTTAACAACAGGAGACCCCCCATATATATATATATATAAGCTTCCATGTTGGGCTTCCCCATCACAAGACCGATATGGTCTAGGTCCACATTGAAAGGGATCTATTTTCTACCCGAACTTCGACCTATTAATTTAGATCATTTATTAGGCCACTATATTATCTTTATCTGGATCAAATTATGTAACTTAACCGGTAATTTCTTTAAAAACCAAATTACAATTAATAACTGTCCATTGAATGGGAAATTGACAAAATTGCCCTTAGAGGCAAAAATGTCTAACAATCTCCCCCTTGGACAATTATTAATTGTAGCTTTGACTCTTTTAAAAATAGTTTAAAATTCGGTTAAGCCACGCTACTGTATTAGTCGACTGAGTTTAAAAACATTTGATCCAAAGATAATGAAAGTCCTACATTCTGTCCTGCAAGGCTTTCGATACCGAAAAATATCAGACGCATGTGTCATGTGTGACACAGGTCCAATACAATCACGTATACCTAATACCTCACTAATATGAATGAAAAAATGGAGTGTGGCAGACTACGATGATACCTTTGTGATCTACTATGTATCATCTTCGTCTATAGGTCTCGATTTCTCCAGCTTTATGCTAAACTGCATCAGAGAAATCTTGTTTTCTCTCACCAAATGCTAAACTGCATTAGAGAAAACCTTTATGTTCTCCAACTGAATGCTAAATTGCATTAGAGAACCTTTATGGGATTCAAAACTTATATCCCCCTATGTCATGTCAAACTTTAAGGATATATCCTTACAAAATTGTATGTGTCTAATGACATAGGCTCAAGGTCAATCTTCATATATGCCCAATTACCTTTAAAATACTTAAGATCAACACAAATCTTAAGAGTTCTATACGTATTATGACAACGTATGATAACAAATATGACTGAGGATAACCGATGATCATCTTTATCAATAAACCATCATATTGTCATAATACATCAAAATGTACAAATGTACATGGAGCAAACATAATGATTCCCTAACTAACAGTGTCTAAGGACTTCAAAACACCCATACTATATACTTATGGTCCAAACACAAGTGGGTAAAGTCCTTTAGTTACAGAACCGACTTATAGTTCCTCAGTCTTTAAATGCTCCAAACCTCAATGTCACTTTTCGTGTCAATTACTTTATGATCGAATTTGATCTCAAAATGTTAAGACCCTGTGATATTCAATGTTGTTGTTAAACAACATAGAAACTTAATTATCACAGTACAACTGTATAGGTCTAGCCACTGAATGAACCACAGACAACTCAAAAATCAAAATTTTGAGCTAAACTGTCTGTGAAGCAGCCTGTAGCATGCACTATGCATGCGTGATTGAAGAAGTTACCCGTGTCTGATTGACACACTTCCACGACATTATACCATCTGCAACCTTAAACCGTAACCTTAAGTGAACTTTCGATCATCCAGACACATAGCTAAATTTAAATCTGAATTCCCTACGAGTTTTCATTTGTTGACTTTTATATATGCCAACATATAATCCTTGCTTTCCTTTAATGATCTTAACACTCGCTTGACTGGATTTCAATGGTCTACATTTGGGTTAACCAGATACTGACCAAACAGTCAAACAGTAAATGCAATGTTCTACCTAGTACATAGCCAAGCATACATTAGGCTATCAACCATACTAGAACACAGAACATTCCTTATGACCTCTCTCGCTCTACTTTATTCTTTGGTCACTATGCCAAGGATTATCTCTCATTATGAGAGATAAATGTTACGACAGGTTTACTATTAATCGTATTAAACCTTTGTAACATACACTTGATGTATGCACCTTTTAAGAGGCATGATGAATGTTAAGATCTGTCCTGGTGGCTCTAAATACCTAGGACAAAAGATGATACATCAACGGTCTTTATGTCAAAGTTCTTGACCAAAAGTTGTTTCACCTTATACAACATGGTTAAAACATTTGACGTGAGCAATATATCATCCTTATGCAGTAATAGGAAGATAATTTTGCTCCCCCTGATCTAGTACAAGCACCTTTTAACTTTATTTTCCATGAAGCTGAAAGAGGTCATAACCTCATCAACTGTAAGGTTTCACTTTCGGGAGGTTGATGTAAACCACATATTGATTTGCATAACGTGCAAATTATGTCAGCTCCTTTTGGATCTTGAAATCCTTCAGTTTGTACCATATAGACCACTTTATAAAGGTCTTTATTAAGGAAAGTAGTTTTGACAACTATCTGATGTAACTCTTGATCATCACGACTTGCAATTGCCATAATCACTCAAAATGTATCCTACGAGGGTATACGAGAAAAGTAACAAGAAAGTTAACATTTCTCTTTGAGTGGACCATCAAGCAATTGAGCTAGTACATGAACCGATGAACTTCATCCTGACGTCCTTTAGGTCTTAAACTTTATACTGACAGTTTTGCAGTTATGCTACAAAATCAACTATTTCCCTGATCTTACTATGCTTTATGGTTTGTATCTCATCAGTCATTGCATCCCACCACAATTCCGTTACGGATATAGAAACAGTTTCTGTAAAAGTAAATGGATTCTTGATATGTCTAATATCATAGTCTTGTTCACCTAATAGACTATGATGTCAGATGGGATAACAGGTCATCTCATTTCGGTGGATCTTCATAACTGCATTAGATCTTATATCCCCAGGAACCACTGTGTAAATAGGTATGGGTTCCTGTTCCTGTACAGGGATGATACAAAGACCTAAATCCACTGGATCTCACTATATGAGTAATGGATGCATAACAACTGTAGTATCTATCCTGTTATCATCCTAAGGGTCAAGAGGCCCGCCATCATCATAGACATCGTATTCCAGATACTTAACTTTTAGTGATTCCACTATTCTGTTCCCTCATAGACTTTAGAGTGGTTAGGATATCTCACTAAATAGCAATGAGCACAATGAGTATGAACTTTCTTTATAAGGATTATACCACCTCGGTAGGGCAACCTCATACACTAATGTGTGTGAGACTGGTTTTTCACACTTCTAGATATTCAGGTAGATTAGTCTTGTTCTACAGTGACTCTTTCAAGTCCTTTAGGGTGCTCTTATGCCTTTCGGCAACACACTATTTTGCTCAAGATTGTCCGGTATAGTGAATGTAGTCACTATGCCAACCGATTCCATATATCTGGCAACTGGACCTTTCAAGTCCTGAACATCATATTCGCCATGATATTCTTCTCCACGATCAAACCTGACATTCTACACGAATTTTCCCAATTGGTTCTCTCAACCTTCAGTCTTTAAGTAAGAACACATAACTGTATGGGAATAATTATGACAAATGTCATAATACTTTTGAAATTGTGTAACGCAATTGTATAAGGTCTTCTAATATCCTTATGTATCAGACTCAACAAGTCAGAATCGTAAGTTGACCTCAATATCCTTATTAGTCAACTCACCCCTGTAATAGTCAACATATGGTCCTAAACTATCATAATCTAGAATTGAGAGAATGCCTTCCTTAATTAATCTCTCAACCCTAGCTCTGGAAATATGGCTTAAACTTTTATGCCATACCATGTATGACTTTTCCTTCATTTCATGACTTGTTCAGCAAGATACTAAGAAGCATATATCTAACTCGTGGTAAGACACACTTTATACAAACCATATGACAAAAAAGTCATACCATTATGTTTTGCATTAAACACAATTGTATAATAGAAGTATTAAATACAAAACGTCAACCTTCTTCGTCCAAAATTGATCCAAAGATCATATATAAAATGTTTCGTGTATAACCTAAATGAAACTTGCTACAAGATTCAGTACATACATTCCCTATAGAAATTAATTCCATTTCTTCATTATTGTCAACCATCAGTTCCTCTTTCCTCTTTATTTGGCTTTATCCTGGATATGAACCCCTTACACCGTGGAAGCACCTTCATTAGATACTCCACTATATAGTCACCAAGTACTTAATGCAACTATCGCAATTAGATTCATAAATTGACAAGCCAAGAAGTTATCTTATAGTCACAGTCTTTCCTTCTATGCCTTATATTGCTGGCTTCCTTATGTCCCTAGGACCTTCACCAACACTGAATCAACCAGCATCAGCATGTAGAGAAGATTCAGTATTTCTACCTTTAATCTTAGTGTGTTTCATCTTTGCCTTTCATTTAGTTGCTTTAAGGATTGTCGGAGTAACAAACTTAAGGTTCTCCCCCTTAGCAACGTAATGGAAAATCAAAGCATTAAAGTGCCATTCCTCATCCTGCCAATAAGGTGTCTTCACCAGATTACTTAACTCTGAAGGGAGCGTATTCAGAGTCTGGTGCCTTATGAAGACATCAGGAAAAGAAATGTCTTACATCTTCGGTCTCCTGTGAAGATGAATAATTCTTAATATGTACTCCTCACTCCCCCTTTTTTCTTGTATACTTTATGGAGATTAATTCTTTAGTCAAGGCACTTGTCTTAATACTAGATGAGACTGTGTGCCTCAATGAGACATTTTCAAGAAATGACTTTGCTATATCTATGTCTGGAAGTTCACTATGTAGATGGTTAGGTTAGGATTTCTTAATGGTCATCAGACATGATATGTCAGACCGATCCTTAGCTTAACAGGCTGCTTTATGAGCTTTCGAGCTCATGGATGTAGGTGGAGATGACCTATTTGTCTGTATGGTCATATCAACCTCAGTTATTTCCATAGCATTCATTACATCCTCTATCTACTTCTTGTATTGAAACCAGTTAGGGTTTCAATGGTGACACTGATTTTATTGACCAAAAAGGTGACTCTTTACAACTTTGATTAAATCAGCACAAATGTGGGATAACAGCGATACTGAAAGCTATTAAACAGTATCTTTCCTGAAAATCCGATCACATATATTATGAAACACCTTTGGGCTGAATACATAATATATGCAATTAAATCTTCAGACGTAAAGGCGATCAGAGTACAAACTATCAACTCTTATGACACTACCACCTTTGGGTGAATAGATCATTTAAGTAACGACTTTCTTCCATCATATGCCTTTATGCACATCTCAAAACGTTATGTAAGGCCAACACCTTTGGGTAGAATAGCCAAACATAAAATCAGAGACATCCCCAAACATATAAGTGGAACAATCCAAAATACTGACCTGAAAGGCCACTTTGGTGACTGCATTCTCATCAATATCCCAGAAAGTCCACTAACACAAGGGATACAACTTTATGTCTGTTAAGCGACCATTTCACTACAATAGCTTAAGTTGTTGTGTGATACTAACTTAATTGGTTTTATATATTCACTAACACACCTCCTCAAGTGAAAGCCCTTTGGGCTTGAAACTTGCACAGGCCCACTCTACCTTGTGCTGAATTAATTTGATGATAAATAGGTGGGTGGTAGGATTTGAACTTAAGACCGTTTGGTCATAAAGGCTCTGATACCATATTAAACGATCATTTCACCACAAAAACTTAAGCTGTTGTGTGAGGCCAACTTAATTGGTTTTATATATTCGCTAACACTGGTCACCCTAAATAATAAAAATGTTATTCTCACAATTGCTCATAATTTAAACATCAGACCGAATAATTTCATTTTGTCTAAAAAATTACAAGTTCAAGTATAAATTACTAACGCTGAGCAAAACCCTACAGCAATTATGGACACATTACACTATCAAATGATTTATCTCTCACAAAATCATGTTGTAAGTCTCAACTTTACAAATTCAACTTTTGATATCGAGTCCAAACAAGACAAAAAGGGATTTAAAATTATCGGAATATATTGAGACTATCGTGTCAAACCATAATTAACATTAACATTGAAGACATTTTAAACATGATGATCGAAATAAAAAATTTATTTTTATTGAATAAATAAATAATTTAGTGGTTCTGATTCTGAATGGCTATTGATTACATTAATCATGCAGCTAAAAGTATAAGATCAAGATCAATGAAATATTATATTAAGAGTTAAATCTACAAAGATCTTCGTGGCTTGACATTTCGAATTAAAAATTCAATGGCGTAAAGATTGAACAAGTTAGGTTCATAATCTTAGATATTTTAAGTTCTTTCATAAACAACAATTAAAAAAGAACATGAGTTTGTAATTTATTAATACAAAAAGTTCAAAATTTTATTTCTTAATAGACCTATTTTGTAATATTAAATCAGAGTCCAATAAAATAAATTTTTATGTCATTTTTTTATTTATGGAATTAATATGGCGTAACTTAAAGGAAAAGTGTTTTATTTAAGTTGAATAATTAAATAATAGTTATTTATTTCTTTTTGATAACTATTCAATAAGAACAACCGAATCTATGAACTGCCAAATTTTCCTTCATTTAGATAAAAAAATTTAGATTCTTCATTGAAAATGAATATAAATATTTTAAGAAAAGATATCTCACTTAAGCTATTTGTTAAAAAAATAAATGTGAAATAATAATACATATTTCAATATATTTAAATTTTTTAAAAATTGATGAAGAATAAAATAATTTATAAATTATTACGGACACTTAATAATCATTTTGATGATTTTTAACAAAATTCATAAATAATAAATATAAATTCATAAAAGAACGTGCTTCGATCATTGTCGAATTTCGAACCACAAAACCATGTTTTTATGAACAATCCTTACATCCCATACACGACAATGACATCGAGTGCTATGTTTTGTAGTTCCCGTACTTTTCAACTCTTTATATAAGCAGGACTTCGCTACCATTAGTATCCACTCAATTCAAGAACAAATTAGGCACCAAATATCTCAGCATGGCTTGGTTTTTACCAGCGATTCTTGCCTTGATAGCAGTTTTCGTCTTCCTGAAGGCAACGCTAAGTATTGACAAGAACGCGAACACAAAATTGCCTCCTGGTCCAAGAGGGTTGCCCATAATTGGTAGCTTCCATTTGTTAGGCAAGAACCCTCACCGAAGTTTGCATGAATTGGCTCAAAAGTACGGCCCCGTCATGCATATGCGTCTAGGTTTGGCTCCAACGATTATTATATCTTCACCTGAAGCAGCTGAGCTGGTTCTGAAGACTCATGATATTGTCTTTGCAAGCAGACCACCTCTCGAGGCTTCAAAGTACATGTCCTACAACCAGAAGAACTTGACGTTCGGTCCTTATGGCTCTTATTGGCGAAACATGCGCAAGCTTTGCACTCTCGAGTTGCTTAGCAGCACTAAAGTAAATTCCTTGAATTCCTCAAGAAAACAAGTGCTTGACCTCATGGTTCAGTCCATCAAAGAGGCCTCTTGTCGCAGGCGTTTGGCCGTGAATCTTAGAACCAAACTATACTCTCTTAGTGCTGATATGAGTTGCTTGATGGTTTTTGGGAAGAAATATTCAGACAATGAGTTTGATGAGAGAGG
>JAOTAY010020546.1:0-12283 GCA_025629805.1 Erythroxylum baracoense
CATGTACAGATATTTTTCATGTGCAAAAATCACTGTTCACAAATGCATGAGCATGAGATGTGTTTTCCTAATTTCTCACATGTACCCGTTTCTATAATTTAACCCGTTATAAGGAAACGGGATGTTACAGTTGGGGCAGAGAGACGAAGACAAAAACAAGAGAGCTGAGGTAGGGAAGAAGAAGAAGAACATAATAGGGAGCAGTCAAGTGAGGAGTAAAGCAGAGGTAGAAGGTGATAACTAACGCCAGAGTTTTAAACTGGGTAAGAGATCCACCGTCAACTTTCTCATCTTTGTGTTTATTTTATTTGTCATTTCTTGTTTAATCTCTATTACTGTTATTAAACTATTTTATCTTTGTTTTTTAAACTTGTCTTTCTTGCTAAAGATTGATAGTTCATTTTGGTATTCACTGTTTAATTGCTTTGATACTTCTTTGTTATTCTTAAATATGGGATTTAAGTATTTGAGAATGACGAATCATGTATATGCTATGATGGGCTGAATATTTTTCTTGAGGATTAATGTAGTTATTTTAATCAACTATGCATGAGTGAGTTACGGTTTTGTTGTCTTATTAATTGTTGTGATTTCTAAACTGAATGGGTGTAATGACATGATTGAACCTTGCATCATTTTAGTGTTAAATGAATCATCTAGAGAAAAAGTTCAATACGAAATGAGAAACTATAGATGCTTAGGTTAAGAACTAGATATATATTAACTTAAGTGGTAATTAGTGGTTAAGTTTTCATAATTAATTCAGATGATAACTTGTTAAATACGAAAGTTAGATTAGTTCATTATTCAAGTTAATTTAGTACCCAACTGTTAATTTTAGTAAGAAAACTATCCAATCATTCCTATTAATCATGCATAGGAGCTTAAATTAGTGAAATTAATTCTCAATAGTTTCCATTTCAATTAATTTATTTGTCTTTGTCTCTGATTGAATCATTTTACTTTTTATTTTAATTTTGTGACTTTTTAAAAAGGTTTTCACTCAATAATTCAGGATAGAGTGTTTAAGGGTTGTGTTATTTTTATTTTTAATTCAAAATTAGTTTTAGTTAACCAATTTCACCTCCGTGAGAGATGACCCTGGATGATCACTACTACTACTACCTTGTATACTTGTGAGTAAGATGGCCCAGGTCATTTTTAGAACTTTTTGTGCACAACAAGTTTTTAGTGCTAATGCCGAGGAGGCATTTACATTTGAACTTGAATTAATTTTAATTGTTTTTATTTGCTTAAGTGATTTTGATTGTTTGTGTTTGTTCATGCATGCATGTTTTATTGTGTTATTTTCTTAACGTATTTTGTAATTTTTGTTATTAATTTAGTGCTTTTCATAGTTAGTTTGTGCTAGGTAGGAGAACCTTAGGTAGTGAATTCACTTTGTTTATACTAGGAAAGAGATCTTTGGATAGTGACCCGTCCCTTTTATTGTTAACATACATTGACGACGAAGACCTCAAGGAGACTCTAAAGACAATTGTGAGGAACCCAAATGTAAAGATCAAGTGAAACAAGATGGGTTAAAGGCAATTAGTGATGAAGGAGTATGCTAGACCAGTGATTGGTACTAGGATGTCATGTATACGTTTAAGATAGGCAGTTAGAAATTACGAATTGAAAACCATTGATTTCAACATACTACCATCATTCTATGGAGTTCCCATTGAAGACCCTTTAAACTTCATTCTTGAATTCTATTCTACTCTCCAAACCTTTCTGCTGGATGGATTAAATGAAGATCAACTAAGAATGAGGTGCTTCCCATACACATTGAAGGATCTAGCCAAGGTATGGCTAATGACCCTTCCACCCAATTCCTTGACTATATGGGAAAAGGTGTATAACAAATTTAAGGGAAAATTCTATTCTTATCAAAAGACATTTGAGTTGCACACTAAAATAGTTACCTTCACTCAGATGGAGGGAGAGACATTCCAATGCTTTAAACTTTTACTGATACAATATCCACACCATCATTTTCCACTTTACATGCTAAACTAATTTTTTTATGATGGGTTGATGTAATAGTGCTAGTACATGGTGGAAAATGTAGCAGGAGGAGCTATAGGAGAGAGGTCGGTCAAAGAAACGTATGAAATCTTCAAAATGTTGGAGGCTAATTCTCAATAAAAGAACAGGAGGGGAAGAAGAGCTGGAGTTCATGAAGTGAGCTTGAATTAAGAATTAGCTATGTAGTTAGCTAATTTGATGATGCATGTAATGATGTTAACTATAAGGCTACCCCAAAACGTTCTTAATTAAGAAGTGTGTGGTATATATGGAACTTGTGGTCATGGAGCCGATGTTTGTATTATTCTTATGGACCTTTTGATGGGAAGGAACAGTTGAATGCATCTAATGTTTTTCAACTAAGGGAGCTGATAAGTGTAAAATGCATCATGTTTTAGGGCTTAGTTTGATATGTATTTGATTGTTAATTCAATCGTTTAGTATGTGTTTAGGTTAGAATTGTGTTAGTTTGTTAATTATTTTTGTTAAGTGTTTTTATAGGTTAGTACAAGTATTTAAGCCTAGATATTACGTTTTTAAGGTACCTTGATGTGTTTGTTAGTGTTTTAGGGTCAACATCAAATAACAGAGAAGTTTCCAAGACAATCGGGTCGAAACAACGTGACAAAAGCACCAAAGTTGGCCCACAATCGTGCCCACAATATTTTGACCAATTTATGATTTTTCTTCTTTCTTCCTTCTACACTTCTCAAAATCACTTCTTAACTCTTTATAACTCCTTCACCTCTCTTTTGCTTACTTCCTCAATCATCTAATTCATGTCGAAGTCTTACTCCTTCCTGATTTTATTTGGAAACGAAAATATCCTAACTATAGAATTCAAACTATCAAAAAAAATCAAAGCGAATAATATGAAATTAACAATCCATAGGTTACCTCTCATGCAATGCTTCATTTAACGATGCTCTTCTTATGCTTAATGTGATTCATGAATAGTGTAATGGTAGCGCAGTCATTGATCTCACCATTTGCACATGAGCTACCATGTTTTGGGTTCCACCTTCCTTCGCCTCCTCCTCCAATCGTTTCTTTCTAAATGCATTCCCAAGGTCCTCAATATCTTCTCATTGTTCTCAAGGTTTGGTTTTACTGATGTTAGCTGAGGTGAAAGAGAATTATTACTTTCTTCGACATAGTAAAAGTTATTTGGTTATCTCTGACCCTCGGAGTTAGTTTTCCCCCATCAATATCTTATTGAGCGAGTAGTAGCCAAGAATGATCATCTAAGGACCACAGGGGTTTCCACATCTTCTCTAATATCCAATATAAAAAGTCTATAGGGAAGGTAAAAATATCAATATGCACTTAGATGTCCTTAATAATCCCCTTTGGCTGATGAACTTTTCTATCTGCCATCTTTGCTAGCATGTTTGTGTGTTCTAACTCTACTAACCCTAATTTTTGACTAAAGGTATAGGGCATCATTTTGATACTTGCTCCTAAATCTACGAATGCCCTGTCTATTTTGACTCCATTGATAGTACAAGGAATGTGAAACTCCCCTAGGCCCTCTTTCTTTTGTGTTGTACTAGGTTTTCTGCCACTATTCGCTCTTTAACCTTCTTCTTGTTTGATTCCTTTAGTGTGAGCCTTGTTTGTAGATGTTCTGTTATGTTGTTAACCTTGTTTAATTCAACCTTCTTAGAATTCTTCATTGTCCTACTTGAAATTGACTTCTACTGAGCTAAAATAGGGTACAAAAATTCAGGTCAAGGTTTCTCGATTGGCTCGATTATGAGTTCACTTGGAAGGAATTCTATAATTACTCGTCCTTCTCCCTAATTTCCATCTTCTTTTATATGTTTGAGTTTTTTTTTCTTGGCTTTGAGTAATGACCATAATTCGTTCCTTTGGGTTAGACTCAGTATTGCTTGGAAGTTTTCCTGCATTCCGAGTAGAAATTGCCTCTGCTAGTTAGCCTACTTAGACCTCCAGATTGTGTATTAAAGAGGTGTGGTTTTTAGTGACTTGCTCGAATTTGCTTTCACGCCTCCTATGTGCATCCTCTATGCATATAATTTGATCTAAAATCCTATCCAACTTGGATTCTATTGAGCTTAGTTTCTCTTATTGGAGGCCTGGTTTTCTTTGAGATCTAAACTATCCTCCAACATTGTTTTTCCATGAGAAGTTAAGGTGATTCTTCCACCTAGGGTTGTATATGTTAGAGTAGGGATTGTTTCCCCTCCTCGTTCATATTGAGCTTCCATATAATTAACTTGCTCTGGATCGCTTTCCTTCATAAAGAAACAATCCACTGTATCATAGTCCACTTTTCTATAGAGTTCACACTTAAGCTGCACAAATTTTATCAATGCTGTGGATGAAGCCTTCATGTTGTTGAGCTGTCAAGTTAAGTTGTCAATTTTAGATTGTATCTCCATCATTTGATTGACAACCACAAGTCCTTTTTGTTCTTAGAAAGTAATGGTCGGTCTACTCCGCTCGTTCGTCCATAGGCAGCTATTACTTGCCATCTCCTCTATCAACTCTTCTGCTTTATCTATCGTCTTTCTCATCAGTGATCTACCTGAAGCTACATCAATTGTGCCTCTTGTATGTGAGGTTACTCCATTATAGAATGTTTGAAACAAGAATTCTTTGGCTAAGTTATGGTGTGGGCATTTCCATTGTAAATCCTTGTAGCTTTCCCATGCTTCATAGATCGATTACCCGTCACTTTGCTAGAAGTTGGTAATCTACTTGATGATCTTCGTGGTCTTAGTAAGGGGAAAATAATTGTCTAAAAGGGCACGAACCAGTTGATTCTATATTGTGACATTAGCTGGGTTGAGAGAATTGTACCAAGCCTTTGCTTTATCTCTAAGGGTAAAAGGAAAGAGCCTAATTTTTATTACATCTTCAGACATCTGATGAGATCAGAAGGTATCACAGATTTCAAGGAAGTTCACTATATGTGCGTTGGGATCTTCATTCATTAGTCCATTGAACTGTATGTTCTGTTGAAGCATGTTTAGGAAGGCTGGTTTAATTTTGAAAGACGCTACTTGTACAGGTGGCCTAGCTACTCCTTGGTTAGCCGTATTGAATCGTGGTCTCATGATATCCATAAGGTTCATTGTTGACATCCTTGGTTCTCTTTGTGGTTTAACTATTGCTGAAATTCCTCGATCATTGTTGCTTTCATGATTTCTTCTTCTTCTTCACACCGAGCTTTCCTAATTGACCGTTCTAATCGAGTGATGTATAACTCTAAGGTTTCAGCTGCATAACTTGATCTTCTTGTAACTCTTATGTTCATGTAAGAGCACGATTTCAGAAATAAAAAGAAAAAAAGAGCAGAAAACAAAACTAACTAAAATACTTTAAATTAAAGAATTTAACTAAGCATCTCCCTAGCAACGACGTGAAAAACATGATCAGGTGTTTGATGTGTGTAAGTTTTAACAATTTTCCTCAATAATCTACAAGTTCATGGTTTATTCAGATAGTATCTAAGGTGTCAATCCCACGAGGAGGGACAATCTAATCCTAAAATCTAAGGCTAAAACAAATCGCAAAAATTCAAAATGTAACGAAGATGAAACAAGAATTTAATTCAATAAATAAAATAAAATCAACAATCAACCATGAAAATATTAATAATTCAGCAATTGCAACACACACCTAAAAATCAAATTAAGGGAATTATTTGTTGAGAGAAAGGGAATTTTACCTATCCTTAACGCTAACCTAATTAGTTATGAATTACTAGATTATTAGTTCTAGACGGTCCTAGGATTGATTACACTCCTAAATCATAAACTCTAATCAGATTATAGAAATTTCAATCTCTCGATTAACAACCTATCCAATACCTCAATTAGCTCTGAAGTTGTCTAATAAACTATCGGGAACCTATGCAAGATCTCTCTTTGCACAATTTACGGATTTAATTTAATTCTTGTTTTATTAGCTCAATTTTATTATTTTTCATTCGATTCACCCTTTGAGTTAATTATCAAATTATGCACATCCAGAATCAAACCACAACAAATCCAATAACGTATAAACAATCAAATTTCATTAATTCAAAGACAAAACTCCGAAGGTGAGTTTAGAACATCTCAACATTAAAAATCCTATTGTCTCTATTATTCCAAATTCTATACAATAATAAAAATGGGAAATAATCAGGAAATATGGTCTAAAAGGATGATAAGAGGTAGCGACATTGGCGAACTCCTTATCTGGGAAGTCATCAAGTCAGCTTCTTCTCCACTTCTCTCTTCCTTCTTCTCTCTCTCAATCTCTCAATGAGTTCTCTCTTGGGTTTCTTCAACGTAGCTGATGTCAAAAGCTCTTTCTACCTCTTTTTCTTGTTCTTTAAATATTCGTTGTGTTCTGAGCTACCCTAGGTTTTTCTAAGGTCCGAAAGGTCCAAAAAATTCCTCGAAACTTGATGGTTTTGAGTGTTTGCACATTTGCTCGATATAGGCCACAATCGTGACCCTGTAAGCCACGATTATGGGGATAGAAATGATCCATATTCAAACACTGACAATCTTGGTTAGAGAAGCCACCTTAATTTTTCATGGAAGACCAAAAATCCACAAATGCAACCTCAGTAATAAGACCAAAATTTTTAGAGGTCAAATTATTACCAAGGGCAATCCTCAAATCAAAGCCTGCTAAGCAAGCCTTGCTTGGAGGAAAGCTTAAATGTTCTTATTTAGGTCACAACTCAAAATTAGGAAATGGACAACAAGAGGTTCAACTCTTTAGAGGAGATTGTGAAGAGGATTGAGATTCAAGTGAGGCAACTTACAGTTTAAATGCATAACAATCAAAAGGGAAGGTTGACTAATCAACCCGATCAAGCCCAAGAGATCACTGTTATGAGATGTGGTAGAGTGATTGACAATCGTGCTAAGTTTCCTTCTGAGCTGCCTGACACTGATGATCAAGAGAAGGAAAGCCTCACCAAAGAAGGAAATGAACAAAATGAGAAAAGCAGTTGGAGAAACTCTTCAAGTCACATTCAAAAGGGTGAATGACTTAACCATGACACCAAAGACAATGAAGGATAAAAAGTACATAAAGTGACGGATCCTTTTCGAAACAAGATGAGAAATTTTCCTATCTATGTCTCATGCTTTCTAAGATCTATGTTATAGTTTGCCTACCAATGTTGCATGCTTTCTATTAGTAAAATTCTAGTTTATATCAGGTTCTTCAAAGAACTAAGCACCAACAAATGAAAGTTTGTGAATAACAAAAAGGTGATAGTTTTGGAAGTAGCAAGTGCAATTTTATAGCCATATTTACCCCCTAAACGAAAAGATTCAAGACATTTTATTGTGCAAGTATCTATGGGTAATGGTGATGAGGTTAAGGGTATGCTTGATCTTAAAGTGAGCATAAACCTTATGCCTCACCTATTTATGAGAAACTTGATCTAGGAAAGTTAAAACTAACCAATATGTGCCTACAATTAGCTGATAGGTAAATTTATTATTTGAAAGGAATAATGGAAGATGTGTTGGTGAAGGTTAGTGGATTGATTGTTCCTGTAGATTTTGTGGTATTAGAGATAGGGGAGGTTAAACAGCAAGGGAAGGAGTACACCATACTCCTAGGGAGGCCTTTTATGACCACTACTAATACCTTGATTAATGTGAAGAACGAAAAGCTGAGCATGACTGTTTTGGGAGAAACAATAGAATTTTCAATCTTTAATGTTGAACCTATTTGTACTACTACTATTTTTGAAGACTATTCTTTTGTCAATAAAGTTAATACTGCATATTGTGATTTTGCTTTACAGGAAGAAGAAGGAAAGAAGTTGGATTGGGGTAAAGAGAGTGATGAATGTTACCATTTGCTAGCAAATGTAGCTGAGGAAGTATTTGGAAAATTCTTGGAGATGGATCCACATGAAAAGCAGGAAATGATGGAATCAATCACTTTAATCGACCCACCTTGAGCATGACCATTGAGGCATCCAGCTATAAAATGTTAAAGAAGCAACCCATTTAATTCTTGTTTTTTTTAATTATCTATTTGTAGTTAATTTTCTTAGTGAACTGATCGAGTTGTTTGATGTGTGTAAGTTTTAATTAATTAACCTCAACAATCTATAAGCTCACTATTCACTCATGTAGTACTTAAGGTGTCGATCCCATGACTAGGGATAATCTAATCCTAAAATCTAAGGCCAGAATAATTCGCAAAAATTCAAAATGTAACGGAACTAAAATGAGAATTCAATTCAATCAAGCAAATCAATTCAAGATTCAATCATAAAAATATTAATAATTTAACAGTTACAACACACTCAAGAATCAACCTAAAGGAATTATCAATTGAGAGAAAGGAAATTTTACCTATCCTTAATGCGAACCTAATTGATTATGATTTACCAGATTATTGGCTCTAGATGATCATAGGGTTGATCATTCTTTCTCGAGTTATAACCATTAACCTAAATTATAGACCCTAATCAGGTTATGGAAGTTATAACTTATTAATCCTAATTAGATCTGAATTTGTCTAATAAACTATTAGAAAGCTGTGTAAGATCTCTCTTCACACAATTTACCAATTTGATTTAATTCTTGTTATATTAAATCACCTAACTCTCGTTAGCCCAATTTAATTATTTTTCATTCGATTCACCCTTTTAGTTTATTATTGAATTGTACGTCAAGAATTAAATCACAATAAATCCAAATAACATATAAATAATTAGATTTCATTAAATATAAGATAAAATCCCAAAGGTGAGTTTAGAACATCATCAACATCCAAAAATCTTATCATCAACTGTTATTCCAATTCTATATAATAATAAAATTGAAAATAGTCGAAAATATGAATTAAACGGGCAATTGGAGGTAGTGACATTGGGAAACTCCTGATTTGGGAAGTACGTCGAGTCGGTTTTTTCTCCTCTTCTCTCTTCCTTCTTCTCTTTCGCTATCTCTTAATAGTTCTCTCTCGGGTTTCTCTAAAATGGCTGATGCAAAAGCTCCTTCTACCTCTTTGTCTTGTTCTTTAAATATCCTTTATGTTTTGAGTAGCCCTAGGATTTTCCTGTGGTCGGAAAGGTCTAAAAAATCCCTCTAAACTTAATGTTTTTGAGTTTCTGCATGTTTGGGTCACAATAGTGGGCTAACTCTTATGTTTCTATCACAATTATGGCTTGTTGTGCCATGATTGTAGGCTGTTATTTCAACCCGAGGTCTCTGAAACTTCTTCGTTCTTTGATGTTAACCCTAAAATACTAACAAACACATCAAATTACCTCAAAAACACAATAATTAAGCTCAAAGACTTGTACTAACTTATAAAACACTTAAAACATAAATAATTAACAAACTAACACAATTCTAACCTAAACACATAATAGCCGATTGAATTAACAATTAAATACATATCAAACTGAGCCCCAAAACATGATTCAATTCACACTTATCAACATCCCCACACTTAAACATTTGCTTGTCCTCAATCAAACAAAACAATAAACACACAAAATCACACAATACACATTGTAGTAATGAGACAATGGCTTTAACTTTATGAAATAAATTTAACTTAAAACACAATCATTCAAGTCATTTCAAATCATTAACATGCAAAATCTGCATCTGGGGGCTTTGAACTAAATAGAGATATTAATCAAGACCTAAGTATGAAAATAATCACCCTTTTTAATTGAACAAACATTAATATTTCTTTGGTCATTCAAACTCTGTAACTACTCCTAAGTACATTTTCATGAAAAGTTAAGCTATTACAAGTTCGGTAAGCTTTTATTAGAAAACATTTTTTAATTAATTTTCATGTATATGGACTTAGTATTTTTATAAGGAGGCAAACATTGGCGATGAATGTCGATCCGGTTACTCAACTAAGTCATGTTTTTATTAAACTGCTTTATTAGAATGTCATTATAGCCTCTTGACGCGAAGACACACATTTGTGATGCGTGTCGATCTGGTTACTCAACTCCATCATGTTCTCAACTAGCTACTAGTTCCATTCATAACTCGAAGGCCAGTGGAATAGTAATTTATTTAAAATTAACAAACACAATTTTTTTATTGCCTACCTTGTTACTTTAGCTACTCGTTTCCACGAAAAAATAATAGCAAAGCTAATTAAGTCAAAAGGCCTCAAATTATAAATGAATGTGACAGTTTATAGGCAAAAAATTAATAATAAATCCTAATTAAGCTGCATATTTAGCCAAAGAACCTAATTCACTAATTTTGTGAGCTAATGATTCTTCACAACGTAATAGACTATGTTCAAAAGATTTACAACATGCAACATAATAGACTATCATACTGTAATATCTGGTTTCCAGAACTTGCTTAGGTTTAGAACCATAGATCATTGTGAATGAGTAATAGCATTGAGAACATTTTATTTACATGCATATCATTAGCATACACACATGAATTATAAATTCTACACATTAAAAAGATAGCATATGCACTCAATTGACATATTTTGGGGCATAAAAGATTTAAAATGAATATGATGTGAATTGTGAATTGTTTTGTCTTTAGTTTTGGTTTGAATGGATTACAATTTGTAATTTGGAATTAAATGTGATTAAATGGGAGAGTGATGAATTAATATGTACATTTGGCCTATGAAAAATTCCAAGTGGTAAGATGAATTAATAGATGAAAAATTAGGGAGATTAAGCCTACAATCGAGTAATATTTGGCATAGTTAACTAAGTGACAAATAGACTGTTCTCAAGCAAGAAAGAAAGCTTTATGTCTTAGAAGAACCCATCCCTAAGGAACCGCCAGCAAATGTACCTAAGGCTCAAAAGGATGCTTACACGAAGCATATCAATGACTCTACAGATGTGTCATGCCTTATGTTAGGCACTATGATCTCTGAGCTTCAGAAGGATTTAGAGGAAATGGAAGCCTATAACATGCTTGCTCAACTAAAATATATGTTTCAAGAGCAAGCATGCCAAGAAAGGTTTATAACTACTAACGCATTGAATTCATGCAAGATGACTCCTGGCACGTCTGTGAGTGCTCATGTTCTCAAGATGAAGAATTATATTCATCATCTTGAGAAATTAGGTGCACCTGTTAGTCAAAAATTGGCAACTGATCTTATTCTAGCATCTTTGACTCGTGAATATGATTAGTTCATTCTTAACTATAATATGCACAACATGGAGAAGTCCATTGATAAATTGCATGGGATGCTCAAGACTACTGAAGAGAACTTGAAGGGAAAGGTTAAGACCACCAATGAAGTTCTTATGGTTCAGAAGGGAAAGGGCTTCAAGAAGAAGGGCACAAGTAAGGGAAAAGGTAAAGTTCCCAAATCCAAGCCCAAGCCTAAATCTAAGACTAAGGCACCTAAGGAGGGAGTTTGCTTTCATTGCAATGAACTTGGTCATTGGAAAAGGAACTGCAAACTCTATTTGGAAGAGTTGAAAGAAGAGAAAAATAGGGCGGCTACTTCGTCAGGTATGTTTGTTATAGAGGTCAATTTTACTCCTTCTACATCTTGGGTATTGGACACTGGAGGTGTAACTCACATTTGTAGTAATGTGCAGAATCTAAGAAGGACTAGAAGATTGATTGCTGATGAGATCGACATGCGCGTGGGAAATAGAGTAAGAGTTGCTACTTTATCCATGGGGTCCTATGATCTTACTTTGCCTACTGGACTCATTTTAGAGCTTAGGAATTGTTATTATGCAGCTACTATAAGTAGGAATATTATTTCTTTTGCTTGTTTAGAGAATGATGGGTTTAAATTTTCTATTGAGAATAGAAGTATTTTCATTTATAAAAATGACATTTTATATGGCTTTGCATGTTAATTAAATGGCATCTATACTCTAGACACTGAGTCTCTTACAAATGAGTCCATCTATGACATAAATACCAATAAGTTTAAATCTAATGATTTGAACCCAACCTATCTCTGGCATTGTAGCTTAGGCCATGTAAATGAAAAACGCATCTCAAAACTCCATCAAGATGGATTCATTGATTCTTTTGAATTTTTTGAGACATGTGATTCTTGTTTACTGGGCAAGATGACAAAGGCCCCTTTACAGGTGAAGGAGAAACGGCCAATGAGCTATTAGGCCTTATACATACCGATGTATGTGGTCCTTTTAGCATATCAGCAAGAGGAGGTTACTTATATTTCATTACTTTTCAGATGATTTCAGTAGATATGGCTATGTCTATTTAATGAAACACAAATCTGAATCTTTTGAAAAGTTCAAAGA
>JAOTAY010020547.1:0-12282 GCA_025629805.1 Erythroxylum baracoense
GTCACTATACATTATACACTCCTAAACATGGCAATTTACCAATATACCCTTCCTATTGGTGAGGGGATGTTACACTTAGTTAATAATAGATGGTTATCTCAATTGAATGAGAGCCTTATTAAGATTGAGGAACCTTTATTCTCTGATCATACTCTAATAAAGTTGTATGTCTCTAGTATCTCACTCTCGAGAAGATCTCCTTTCAGGTGCTTCAACTCTTTGCTTAAACATACTCAGCTTGACTCACTTATTACATATGCTGTTAGTTTGTAGTTGTAGGGATCCAATTCCTTCCAGTGGGTTCAAATGCTGAAATTCATTAAATCAAAATGTGTCAAACTCCTCAAGAACATTGTTAAAATTCAGTAAAGTGTGGGCTCTCGAAAAATTATCTTTGACTCAAAAGTAATTGGCTATGGATCCTACAAATCCGTCTCTCTTGATTAAGGAGAAATCTTATATGAGTAGTTATTTACATTATGTTTAAGAATATAGGGAACAATTGAGGCAGAAGTCGAGACTTTTGTGGATGCAACATAGAGATAGCAGTACCAAATATTTCTTCAATGTGATTCAGTGCAGAAGAAACAGTAAGAAGAATGTATATCTTGATAATGAAAATGGTATCAACATTAATGATCAGGATGAGTTGAAAAGGATGGCCAGAAGCCATTTTTCTACTATAAATGGAATCTCTGCTCATATTACAAGTCTCCTTAGTACTCTAGTTATTCAAATGGTGGGTTTGTCAATCCTACGCAAGTAGCTGTTCTAGTTAAGGAAGTCACTAGTGATGAGATAAAAGAAGTCTTATTCTCTTTTCATCCAGATAAGTCTCCTGGATTGGATGATTTTAATGTTAGATTCTTTCAAGAAAAATGGAATTTTTTGCAAGTTTTAGTGGTCAAAGTAGTTCGGGAATTCTTAAGTAGTAGCACGCTACTCAAAAAAATTAATAAAACCTTCTTTGCTTTAGTGCCCCAAAGTTTCTAATCCTAAGAAACTGAATGACTACATACTTATTACCTGTTGCAATATGTTATACCAGATTATCTCTAAGATCCTTGCTAACATAACGAAGATTAATATGCCTGGTATTATTAATCCTACTCAGTGTGCATATTTTCCTGGTAGATGTATGGGAGATAATGTAATGTTTGCTCAAGAGCTCTTTTAGAGACTATACATAAAAAAAACATGTTCGAAGATGCGCTCTCAAGATTGATTTTGCTAAGGCTTATGATACTGTGGAGTGGGGTTTCATTATTAATTCTCTTCAAGCTTTTGGGTTTACCTTAATAGGTTTGTGAACTAGGTTTATGCTTGTATATTAATAGTATCTTTCTCAGTATTAATGAATGGGGAACCTTCTAACCTTTATCAAGCAGCAAAGGGCATAAAGCAGGGCGACCACCCTCTTTCTCCATATCTTTTTGCTATCATCACTATGGAAGTTCTTCAACGGTTGACAAATATATGTATAGATGAAAGCTCAGTTTCTATATATCATTATCGGTGTAGGAAGCTAAATATTACTCAACTTGCTTTTGCTAACAATTTACTTATGTCTAAATTGAGCCCCGATGATTCCTGAAGGGTGATTACTAAAGGAGGATTGTCCATTCACTAGTTACCATTCACTTATTTGGGAATTCCTATCTCCACAAGGAAGTTGAAGGAGGTTGAATATAGACATCTCATTAAGAAAGTTTATAAAAGAATTTCTACTTGGACCAATAGGTTCCTATCTTATGGTGATCAACTTTAGTTGGCTATTTCAATTCTCAATAATCTACACATCCACTGGTTGTCTCACTTAGCTATTCCTAAAGGTGTACTGAACAAAAATGATAGAAGCATTAGGGACTCCATTATGCTACTTGATGTCACAGATCTCCTTGTGAATACTTGTTGTCTTTAATACTGGAAAATATTTCTCCAAGAACAGCCTCTTCATCTTTAACCAAATATTCACACTCCCAACAGGTAAATTGAACAACCAATCCTTTGCTGCATCTTTTAGTGAGAACTAGAAAGCCCTTAACATGATTTTCTCGTCTGTCACCCCGAAAGGCTTCATGCTTAGACAAACCACATCGAGCTCCTTGAGATGCTTATGTGCATCCTCACCTGCAAGACCATGAAAATTAGGTAACAAATTTATTAATCTAGACTTTAACTCAAAAGAAACATGCTCAACAATATCTGGAAATGTAATTCATAAAGGTCTTTGGGTTAGGTTTGGTGCTGCCAACTACCTCAGTGTCCTCAAATTTTCTATAGTATCTTGGGATTCAAGTTCTAGTTCTCCTTCCAAAGTTGTTCTTGCTGCTCTTCATAATCTCTGCGGTGTCCTCTCAATCTTCGAATCAAGTTGCTGAAGTTCTCTACAAGGAGATCTGGTCACTACCATACACCAACACTAACAAACATTTAAAAATTAACAAATAACAAAAGAAACAATTATAAAGAAATATATACACAAAACACTAACTAAAATCAAAAACGAAAAATAAATCACCACATTCCCCAGTAATGGCATCAAAATTAGACAGTGTGTGTCCAGTATATTGCAAAATTTACCTAAATTTGCACACTAAAATTTATATTTATGGTGAGTCAAGATCGTATCTGTAAAGAATATTTAGTTAATTTCCACAATGAAAATAATTGATGTAAAAAAATAAAATAGGGGGTTTTTGGTAGATTCAATTGAGATAACAAAGTAAAATTAAACTAACACAAGCAATTTATCAAAGATAGTTTGAAATGATGAGTGATAAATGTGTGTAAAACCCAATTCTTTAGTTTAATCTTGGCCTACGCACATTTTAACATATATCATTGCATTGTCATCCTCACACCTCTTTTCAAACTGTTGGTCGTGAATTAACAACAAGCTTTGTTAATCTCTATTTTTCCTTAGGTCATAATTAGTTAAAACAAACTTTTTAATTAACCTTAACTATTGGAAAACCTAGAACAAGCTCTTTAAGTTTATCTGGGAAGCTACATTACAAGTGAGAAACAGGACTAATCTAAGCAATAATCACTCAAGCTTGGATTATTTAACTTATGCTACGTTATCCCTAACGATTCAATACCGTTAGTTGCCACATATGACCTTTAACACGACTATTATGTATCGAATTCAAGTTCTAGTAATGGGTTTTCATGAAAAACGATTCAATGGAGCATCAAAAGCATTCTTTCATAATACCTAATCAGTAATCCGAAGATAACGTAAACAATCCAAAAGGAGGGAAAGAAAGTGATATACAATGATACTATACTTAATGTGCTCCTCAGCGTCGGTTACACCTCCGAACAGGCATCGGGAAGGTTAGCCCTCTAACTTCTCCATCAATCTCCAAGAATCAGCCATGAATCCTCTGTTGGTGTTGAAACTTGAGAAAAAATGACGAAGAATGGAGGTGTTTTTGTTTCTTTTTGCTGCTCCTAACTTATTTACCCGGTCATCACACATATTCCTTTATATAGTTAAAAACTAGGTTTAAATGGGACACTTAGCACCATCTCACCACCATGACTCATGTCTCACAGGTGTGAGTGGTGTCTCACACCTATGAGACACTCTTATACGAGCATGAGAGTAGTCTCACAGCTGTGAAAGTGACGTCACAGTTGTGAGACATCACTCATAACTGTGACATCTCTCCAGTTAGGCCGTAAGACACCTCCAACCTTGGTTCTTCACATTTTGTTTCTTTGTCTTTTAAGCTTCTTGCTTCATAAAGACAATAAAGTATGAACAGTGAGAAGATGACTCAATGAGTATGCTTTTAGGTCACTTTAGCCTCTTCACTTCCGAAATATACCTAAAATCAAATATGAGCTAAAGTGAGTATCCTAAACATTTTAAGACATTAATCACTAAGTGTAGTAGATTAAATGTATCAACATTTAAGAACATATCAAGTTCCCCCATAATTAGCTTTTGAACATCCTCAGGTAAATCGTCAAAATCAAAATCACAAACCAAAAATCTTACTCATTTTCCATATTTCCTAAGAATAGATAATCATATGTAAAGATGAATGAATTTCAAAACCTGTAGCAATAACTCAACATTTAAAGCTTCTACTTATAATCAATCAACATTCATAACCCTTAGAAACTGATTAGTCTAGAGGTAGACTTGAACAAAATGTGTCTAAACATGATATATCTATAGGTACACTCAAACACCAATCATGATCATAACAATCCACAACTTTGCATATCATTTTATTTCTCTACCACTAAAAGTCACATGCATAATCATGAATCAAAGTACTTTTCTAAGGTTGTAATATAGGAAAGGATAAGGTGAGATGTATTTTGGGTAATGTACTATAAAATTCATCAAGCTAGTGAAGTAAAAGTAACACTCAATGAGATATTAAGAGCACAAGTTAGCATTCATTCAAAACTGGGTACCATCAGCTTTGATGAATGCAACAATTATATTTCACATCTCAATTCGGCTCTTACACCATAAACCATATGCATATAACACAAAGAGTGCTCCATCCAAAACAACATCTTCCTCATATGTAATATATTTAAACTACCTATTCAATACAACTTAAGCAGGAGAAACCATAAATTAACAACTTTGCAAAACAATTGTATTTCCTCCTTAGTACTTTTATTCAAACTCGCTTTTTTTTTCTTTTCTCTTATTCTTTTTCTCTTTCTCTTTTTTCTTTTTTTCAAATATAACAGTGAAAGAGGCTACATCAACATAGGAATTCATGACATGGAATTTTAACAAATATAACCAACCCATATGTATGCATACCCCCACACTTAAGCTTTTGTACAATCATAGTCATCAAGCATTAACAAATGCTCCACCAGCTTTAACGCTTGGGTAGGACATTTGGTTAGGTTTAAAAGCATGTAATTTGGTTTATATAAAAGAAAAGGCCAATAAAACTCAAAGGGGGTTAACAAAGGAAAATTCATATAAATGGGTAGGCTATTCGGCTAATGTATCTCGTAAATAATAAAGAATGCCTAATCATTTTCATGAAAATGCATGTGATAAAAATGTGATCTTGAAAAGAAAATCAAAGCAAAGTTAGGATATAAATGTCATAAAGGTCACACATAATAAAAGACAATAAGACTAATATGGATGTGTCAGTCTAAGATGACTCAAAATCTCACTGGTTTTTGTCTATCATTAGTCATCCTTCTTCTAAGAATAATGCACATTAACCACTCACAAGAGAAAAAGTGCATGTTAAAGTTGTCATTGATTTTTATATGTAATTAACACTTTAATTATGACTATATAGTCTTAAAAGCAATAAAAAAGAAGAATATTTTTTATTTTGAAAATTGCCTAAGAAGCCACATAAGCAATAATTAAGCTCAAAGATGTATGCATAAAAACGAATATGCCCACCCCCATACTTAAAACTTACAATGTCCCCTATGTAACATCAAATTCAAGAAATAGAGCATTTAACAAAAATAGCAAATGCGAAAATGTAAACAAATTGAAATTAACTTCCCTTGAATTGCCTCCTAAGTAGCACCTTTGTTTATTGTCGTTGGCTCGACTCCCTGTTGCTTGTATCAAGTGACACCAATCGCGTCTTCTAGCATCAACACTTCCAAATCCTCCGTTTGGAAGGCTTAATTATATGACTTCAAATGATAACCATTCACTCTGAATGACTTTTCGATTTTTAAACTTTGTATCTCTACTACATCAAAAGGAAAGACATAGAGTAACAAAAAATAGACCAACCCAGTAGGAACGCAACTTACCTGGGAATAATTTAAGTCTGGAGTGATATAGAAGCACTTTCTGACCCACAACGAAGCTTTTCCTTGAAATTATCTTATCATGAAAAGTCTTCGTCTTCTCCTTATATATCATTGCATTGTGGTAGGAGTCATCCTCATCTCCTCCAATTTTTGAAGCTATAATTTCCTATGCACACCCTCATCATCCAAATTTATATTGCATCTTTTGATAGCCTAAAATGCCTTGTGTTGTAATTCCACTGGAATATGACATGACTTCCCAAACACCAGTCTATATAAAGACATCCTAATTGGAGTTTTATAAGTCATCCTATAAGCCCATAGTGTGTTGTCTAGTCTTACACTCTAATCCTTCCTATTAGGCTGCACTTTTATCGATTTGAAACTTCAGCTTGTCCGTTGGTTTGAGGGTGGTAAGCGGCGGAAACCTTGCACGCGATGTGATATTTTCTAAACATTGTTTCCATCACCCTATTGCAAAAATGGATTCCTTTATTGCTAATGATTGCTTTTGGTACCCCGAACCTAGAAAGAATGTTAGCCTTGACAAAATCTACAACAACCTTTGCATCATTAGTTCTGGTGGCTTTGGCTTCCACCCATTTAGAAACATAATCAACTATAAACAATACATAAGTAAAGCCAAAAGATAGAGGGAAAGGTCCTATAAATTCAATACCCCAAATATCAAAATTTTCACAGAAAAGTATAGGAGTTTGTGGCAATTGATGATTACGGAACAGATTACTTGACTGTTGGCATCTGTCATATGATTTTCAAAAGATGTATGCATCTTTGATCAATGAGGGCTAGTAGAAACCACTTTCTACAACTTTATGAGTGGTCCTGTTTACTCCAAAATGTCCTCCACACGCATACGAATGGTAGAAGGCTAAAATCGAGGGTGTTTCACTTTCAAGTACACATTTCCTTATGACTTGATCTACATAGTGACTTTAAAGATACAATTCATCCTAAACGTAGTACTTTGCTTCAATTTGTAGCTTATCCCTCTGAGTCGTTGACAAACCAACAAGTAATTGATTAGTAACTAAAAAATTTACATTGTTTGCATACCATGGTGGTGTCACATCTGTAGAAAATGATTGTTCATCCAGAAATGTCTCTCATAAAAGGATATCATCTTCTTCCTTGAGCAAACGGCTGAGGTGGTCAGCCACTGCGTTCTCTGCCCCTTCCTTATCTCTGATCTCCAAGTTAAATTCCTGAAGAGGAGAATCCATCTGATTAGCCTTGGTTTTGTGTCATTCTTCATGTGTAGGTATCGTAAATCACATCACGTGTCAAAATTTACCTAACTCTGCTCACTAAAATTTATAGTTCTAGTGAGTCGGGATCGAATCTACAGGAAATATTTGGTTAATTTCTGTAAAGAAATTAATTGATGTAAGGAAAATATTAAAATGGGGGGTTTTTGAATTTTCTAGTGAGTCGGGATAGAATCTACAGGGAATATTTGGTTAATTTCTGTAAAGAAATTAATTGATGTAAGGAAAATATTAAAATGGGGGGTTTTTGAATTTTAATCAGTTTAGAAAATAAAATCAAAGTAATATATCAAAAACAAATTAAAGAAAGCAATCGAAAATGATTAAAGTGTCGAATATGAGTAAGATCGGTTCTACGTTCAATCTCGACCTAAACACAATCAACAATATTCCATCATCCTAATGTCTTTACACCTCTCTTCAGATTATTGATCTGAGACTAACAGTACGCTCTTCCAATTCTGATTTTCCTTTAGGTTATGTTTAACAAAAATATGATCGTTAATTAAACCTAACTACCGAATAACCTAGGATATGTTCTCTATATTTAATTTGGCAGCAGCATTACGACGTGGAAAATGATCAATATAGGTAGTAATTTCACACGTTTGGGCTATCTAACCTAAGTTATGTTGTTTCAAACGATTAACGACCATTATATGCTACTAACAAACATCAAATGTAATGATTACGAATTACATTCAACATTATAGTAATAGGTTCGTAATAGAATAGTCAAAATAATGTAAAGATCATCCATACATAACTCGATTCAATCAACACAAACAACACAACAACCCGAAAAGAGATTACAATGTTAATAAGATGAACAACTTAACTATGACTTGTCTTCGATATCTCCATTGAACCGGTGTTAGGAAGTTAGCTTCCATCTCCATCTTCAAGCTCTCACTGTCGGCCATCCTCTCCATCACTACTATCGATGTTGAATAATAAAGAAGAACCGAAGAGAAAATGAGAGAAAAACTGTTGGCTAGGTTATATACCGAATGTCCCCTGTTTGCCCTCATTTAACATTTCTTTTATAGAATAAAACTAGGTTTAACCAAGGTACACTTGGCCAATTATAGGACACCTGGCCCTTCTCATGTCTATGAGTTACTTCCCACGCCTATGAGTTACTTCCCACAGGTGTTAAAGCATCAAGTCACACCCGTGACTAGCTTCTCACAGTTGTGAAAAGCTTCTCATTACCATGAGAAGCATGACTTTCATGGTAGGCATGAGATGCTTGGCTACCGGGTGCTATCCGTGAGAAGAATTGGTGAGAAGGAAGCTCTCATAAGAACACATGGGCTGGCTGTCACCGTGAGAAGAATGCATGGGAGCTAGCTGGAAAGATAATATGTGAGCATTAGTGTGAGAAGTATCGTGAGAAGAAGCTGGCTAGAGGAGAGACATGTATGATTGGTAACTGTCACTGTGAAAGCATGGCAAGTGTATGGGAGTTGTCAAGAAGTATGAGAACATGGCAGCTAGCTGGAAGTATGAGAACATACATGGGAGTTGGCTATCATAGCCATGAGACTTCACCCATGGCTGTGACAATTTTCCAACAAGTTGTGATTGGTCTTCCCAGCTACTTCCTTGCTTCTTCTTCTTTTAATTCTTTTCTTACTCTATGAATAAATAGAGTATGGATAATGAGAGGATGGCTTCAATGAATAATTTTTCGGGTCACTTTAGCTCTTTCATTTCTAAAATGTATCTAAAATCAACTATGAGGCATTTATAAGGCATTAATCACTAAATGTAGTAGATCAAATGAATCAACATTTAGGCACATATCAATAAAGCTTTATGGTCAGAATAAACAATCACTTTAGCACCAAGCAAATACAATCGTAATTTTAAAAAATACAAATAACAGTTCTTTTTCAGTGGTTGAATAATTCAATTAAGTTGGGTAGAGAGTTTAAAGCATAATAGATGGCATGCAAAAATTTTCCCACTCTTTATCTTAGAACTGCCTCCATTGCATAATCACTTGCATCACACATGATTTCAAAGTGGAGGTTCCAATCTGGCAGTTGAATCACTGGTGAGGAAGTCAAAAGCCCCTTAACTTTGTTAAATGCTTCCTTACACTTATTATCTTGTTAAGAGAGCTTGCATAATGGTGCAGCTATCTTCGAAAATTCCTTAATGAATCTTCGATAAAAACCTACATGCCTAAGAAAAAAATGCACTTCCCATACAGTAGAGGGGTAAAGTAAAGAAGAAATAAGATCAACCTTAGATTTGTCTACCTCAATACCCCTATTAGATATAACATAGCCTAAAACTATACCTTGATCCAACATAAAATGACATTTTTCCCAATTCAATACAAGGTTAGTTCAATGCATCGTTCCAAAATAATAGTAAGATTCTCAAGGAACTCATCAAAAGAAGAACTATACGCACTAAAATCATCCATGAATACCTCTATGATCTTCTTAACATACTCTGAAAACATACTTACAATGCACTTTTGGAACATGATGGGTACGTTACATAATCCAAATGGCATCCTTCGATAGGTGAACGTACATAATGGGCATGTGAAAGTGGTCTTTTCCTGATCTTCCGGTGCAATCAGGATCAGAAGATAACCTAAAAAGCCATATAAAAAATAACAATAATAATAACCAACCAATCTGTCAAGCATCTTATCAATAAAGAGAAGGGGAAAATGGACTTTACGAGTTGCCGAATTCAATTCCTATAATCAATACACACTCACCATCCGGTTTGCACTCGGGTGGGAACTAACTCACCTTCTTGATTAGTCACAATGGTATTTCAAAATTCTTTGGAACCACCTGAACAGGACTTACCCACTTACTGTCAGACCTTAGGTAAATAACCACACCATCGAGAAGCTTCAGCACTTCTTTCTTCACAACTTCCATCATCAAAAGATTCAACCGACGTAGAGCTTGCCTTGTGGACTTTGCATCCTCCTCTGAAAAAATGTCATGCATGCATATAGATGGGCTTATTCCTTACATATCTGCGATCATCCACCTAATGGCCTTCTTTTTCTCTCTCAACATTTGAACCAGCATGTCTTATTGATTCAAAGTCAACTCCGCCGAAATGATAAATGGGAGAGTCTATTTATCCCCCAAATAGGCATACTTGATGTGGGAGGGAAGTGGCTTCAGTTCCAATTCTGGCACTTACACATCAAAATGTAACAACTTGTGGTGAGATTCAGATAATTTCACAAAAGCCAAATCATACCTTTTTGGAGAATTCTCCAATGATTCTAAAGCGGCTGTAGTTTCCATCAGCTCCTCTCCCACCATATCATTGTTAGCTTCTACTTCCATTTCCTCAGTCAAGGTTGTTTGTAATTGAACCTTGCAACTTAATTTAAACATTTCCTGCACTAATGAATCAATCACATGAACAGGGAACACATAGTGATCATTATGAGGATATTTCATGGCATCAAACATGTTAAAATGAATCACTTCCCCCATCCAATTCCATCATGAGGGTCCCCTCACGAACATCTATCTTAGTTTGAGTCATATTGAGAAATAGTCTCCCTAATAAGATAGTTATCAAATTTTATGAAGTGTCATCATTCATATCAACAAAATAAAAAAAATAGGAAACACTAACTTATTCACCTGTACCAAAACATCCTTAACCAAACTATTAGGGTAAGCATTAGTACTGTCAGCCAATTATATGATAACACTCGTTTCTTTCAAAGGACACAAATTCAAGGAAGCATAAATTGAACGAGGCATCACATTAATTAAGGCTTCCAAATCCAATATAGCTCATTTAACCACAGTGTTACTAATTTTGCAAGGAATGGTAAACATACCTAGATCCTGACATTTTGGAGGCATATCCTTTCTAAAAACCACATACACGTTGTCACCTATATTCACTTTTTCATCACCCCTTAGTTTCCTCTTATATGTTAACAGTTCTTTAAGGAATTTGATGTACCTTAGCACTTGATTAATTGCATCGACCTAAGGTATGTTAACTTCCACTTTTCGGAAAGTCTTCAATATCTCTTTTTCCTTTTCCTCCTTGTTTGGTCTTTTCAATCTGCTTAGAAACTTCGAGGATTAGTCTTAATAATATTAGGGCTTTTGAAATTTACCTTTATACTCGATGAAGGGTTTTCTTCTATTCCTAACTCCTTCTCTATCTTTTCCTCAGTAGTAATCCTTGGTGGAGTTCTCTTGGGACCTTCAATCTCCCTTCTGCACCTCACGGTTATATTACTGACATTCTTCAGGTGCACCTCAGGTTAGGATGGCATCTTTCCTCCACTTTATCATTCTAGACGATTAAGACTCACTGTCATCTAACCCATTTGGTTTTCCATGTTTTGTATGCTTGATTTTGTCTCCTGATTAAGTTATTGCATACTCTGACTAAGCTGTAGCATATTCTATTGAAGCTACTGCATACTTGCTGAAACTGAAGATTGTTAGCAGTAGAGGTCTTGATAAATTCATCAATAGATGTACCTGAACTAGAAGAGGAGGCTCTTTATGGTCCTTGTGGCCTTGGTTGAAATTTTTATACTCCTTGCGACTGATTCTAGAAGTAATTATGTTGCCTATTCCCTTCATAACTCAAGCTAGGATGATCCTTCTAACCTGGGTTATACATCTGTGAGTATGATTTGTATTGATTCTTAAAGTTCCCTCCTACAACATTCACTTACTTCATACTTCCCTCTTATAGTGTCAGGCACTCATTAGTTATATGGCTCATGTTCGAACATATTCCACATGCTTTTACCTGAGTCTGTCCAATTACAATCTATCTAACAAAAGAGGTTAGCTCATCTAAACAATGTTTAATAGACGAAACACTTAACTCGTTTACTCGTTGAACATCATTACGAGTGCCGCATTATTGAGTGTTAATGACTATCTGCTTAAGTAGAATTCTAGCTTCAATGGGAGTCTTCTCACAAAGTGCCCTATAACTCATCTCATCAACCAAACTCCTCTCCATCGGTAGTAATCCTTCATAGAAATACTGGATGAGAAGTTCCTCTAGAATGTTGTGGTGCAGACAACTAGCATATAACTTCTTAAAACACTCTCAATACTCATAAACAGGCTCTTCATTACACTGCTTAATGTAACACCCCAACTCCCGCCGGACCCGAACCCGATATCGACAGTGATACCCGGATCCGTGCCCCGCGAAGATGGCA
>JAOTAY010020548.1:0-12281 GCA_025629805.1 Erythroxylum baracoense
GAAGTTAGGGCATTGTTCAAGCAAGTGCAAGGTGAAGTTCCAGGTTCACCAATATTCATAATGAAGGTTGCTTCCCAGGTTAGTCTTTTGCTGTCTGTTACCTTTAATGATGTAATTTTCTCATGATTAAGAAGTATGAATCTTATTGGTGACATTTTCCCATTTCACCATCAGAGTCGACATTTAGAAGTCCAGTTACTATGTGATCAGTATGGAAATGTAGCAGCCTTGCATAGCCGCGATTGTAGTGTTCAGAGGAGGCACCAAAAGGTAAACTCGTTTGTAGTGCAAGTTTTGGGACAATTTTGCCTATTTGTCTTATGTGTATGCCAACATTGAAGGATCATATTTTGCCTTCAAATTAATAGTGTTCATAATCAGCTCTGATATGTTTTCTATAAGGTTTGACCTTGTTATCGATGTAAATAGATAATTGAGGAGGGCCCAATTACTATTGCACCACTGGAGACAGTGAAAAAGCTGGAGCAAGCAGCTCGAAGGTTGGCAAAGTGTGTAAATTATGTTGGAGCAGCTACCGTTGAATATTTATTCAGTATGGAAACCGGTGAATACTACTTCTTAGAACTCAATCCTCGGTTGCAGGTACGTAAAAAATTTCACCCTTTTCTAAAAAATTTCACCCTTTTCTTTCTGATTCCTAGTTAAGTGATCATTTTCCTTTCAGTTTAATTTTTCATTTTAGCTAGGCAGTAAAATGGATGACTAGGTTGAGGTTGACAACGGCACATTGTGTTAGCTGCCTTTGGGAACCTATTATGTTTTTCTAAACTCTGACAAGTTCCTTTGGAAACAAAATATCATTTGAAGAAATTTACTCATTTTTTTAAATGAAAACTTGTCTTGATGATCTAGAAATGCATGCTATAAGGCATTGATATCATTGAAGAACAGTTCCACACCTCAACTTTGTTATAGTATGCAAAGTTTTGATGTGAAGTTTCAGATGATTCATTCCATTCTAGAAGCATATTCCTGCTTTTCTTTTTCCTTTTTCTAATCACCTCCCAATAAGCTAAATGTAGGTGGAACACCCTGTCACTGAGTGGATTGCTGAAATAAATTTGCCAGCAGCTCAGGTTGCGGTTGGGATGGGAATACCTCTGTGGCAAATTCCTGGTATGCAATAAAAAGGTTTTGGAATTGAAAAAACTTGTTTTCTTTACTGAATATTTATATTTCTGACATTCTTTATTGTTGCTATTCCTTAGAGATAAGGCGTTTCTATGGAATTGAACATGGTGGAGGTTATGATGCCTGGAGAAAAACTTCAACTGTTGCCACAGTTTTTGATTTTGACAAGGCAGAGTCGACAAGACCAAAAGGTCATTGTGTCGCTGTTCGTGTGACAAGTGAGGATCCAGATGATGGTTTTAAGCCTACCAGTGGGAAAGTACAGGTGCCCACTTGAGTTTTGCTCGATGTTATTTGAAGTTCGTAGTTTTTATAATGAAGCTGACTGAGTTAAGTAACCATGGACAGGAGCTTAGCTTTAAAAGCAAGCCAAACGTGTGGGCTTACTTCTCCGTTAAGGTATTTTCCTTTCATATGTTAAATTTACTTGTTTGTGATATTTTTCAGCTGACATATCTTGGGTTTTCTAAACTTAGTTATTTGTCTTGATATGTAGTCTGGAGGAGGCATTCATGAATTTTCAGACTCTCAATTTGGTAAGCATGTGCTATCAATATAGATTTTATTCCACTTTGCAAGTTCAGTTCTGTTTATGAAATTCTTCTAGATACTATATTTATTTTCGTTTCTAATCTGAAGAATTTTCAATATTCAGTAAGAAGAATATCCCTAATGTTCCTTATTGACCAGAACTCATGTAAGGATTATGTAGTTGAAAGAATATGGAGCAATATACATATACTGTTTACTTTGGAGTAGTTTTACCTCTCTTTAGAACCCAGTGATCAACATCATTATTTTAAGATTTTCATACTTTGAATAGGTAGCCAGTGGATGGATGATTATGTTTCTTATAGGAGGTTTCATTTCCAAGTTCTAACAGTTGTTAGGCAAATTATCCTGTGAGTTGCATATTAAATTAACTCGTCTGGAAAGTTTTAAGTGTTGATCAATCTTAAGGCTGATCATTTCCCATCAATTATGATATTTGAAGAAAGTCACTGAAATTCTCCAAATCATTCCTCAGGACATGTTTTTGCTTTTGGGGAGTCCAGAGCTTTGGCTATTGCAAATATGGTCCTTGGGCTGAAAGAAATTCAAATTCGAGGAGAAATCCGTACCAATGTCGATTACACAATCGACCTTTTACATGTAATTTTTCTCGTGTTCATCTTTGAGCATTTATCTTCATTTTTAACTTGAGGAAGAAAATAAAAAGCCATCCAGAAAATTTCAACTAATCAATAGCAATGCTATCCAGGCCTCAGATTACAGAGAGAACAAAATCCACACAGGTTGGTTGGACAGTAGAATTGCGATGCGGGTCAGAGCAGAGAGGCCTCCTTGGTATCTCTCAGTTGTTGGAGGGGCTTTATATGTAAGAAGCTGCGTAAAATCCTTGCATTTTTGGCTGCTGAAGTAGAAATGGAACGTGCTTACATTTGCACATGTCAGAAAAGCCATTGATTTATTTTTCTTGTGTTTGCTACAGAAAGCATCTGCCAGCAGCGCGGCTATGGTGTCTGATTATGTTGGTTATCTTGAAAAGGGACAGATCCCTCCCAAGGTACAGGGGCAAAGAATATCATTTTCCATCATGTTAGATATTGACTTGATCTTTGAAGTGCTGACCATGTCAATCGTTCCTTTCTCCAGCACATATCCCTTGTTCACTCTCAAGTTTCACTGAACATAGAAGGAAGCAAATACACAGTATGTTCTTTTCCAAGCTCATTTCATTTCATTGGCTACTCCAATACAAATTCTCTTTTTCTACTCTTACATGTTCAGGAAAGAATTTTGGCTCTTCTGTGGAATTCTTTTTCACCAATATTTTTGATTGTATACAGATTGACATGGTTAGAGGGGGACCAGGAAGCTATAGATTGACGATGAATGAATCAGAGATTGAAGCAGAGATACATACTCTACGTGATGGAGGGCTATTGATGCAGGCAAGTGTTCATTTTTCCATCAAAATTTTAATCCCTGTGAGACTTCTAATAGTATGGGTTCTTCCATGTTGGCACAGTTGGATGGCAACAGTCATGTGATTTATGCTGAGGAAGAAGCAGCAGGAACTCGTCTTCTTATTGATGGAAGAACCTGCTTGTTACAGAATGATCACGATCCATCAAAATTAGTTGCAGAAACACCATGCAAGTTACTGAGGTATTTGGTTTCAGATGGCGGTCATATTGATGCTGACACTCCTTATGCAGAGGTTGAAGTCATGAAGATGTGTATGCCCCTTCTATCACCTGCTTCTGGAATTATTCATTTTAAAATGTCTGAAGGCCAAGCAATGCAGGTAAATCATGTTGCATGCAGAAACATTACTCAATTTTGGTATGATGTTAAAAAGGTTTTTTTTTTGGGTAGGCTGGTGAGCTTATTGCAAGGCTTGATCTTGATGATCCTTCAGCTGTGAGGAAAGCAGAATCATTTCATGGGAGCTTCCCTATCCTGGGGCCTCCTACTGCTATTTCTGGTAAAGTCCACCAGAGATGTGCTGCAAGTCTGAATGCAGCCCGCATGATCCTTGCTGGTTATGATCATAATATTGAAGAAGTAAATTTCGTCTCGCCTTATTGCAATATTCAGCGTCATTATTTTAAAGTTCTATTTTGATAGTCTTATGAATATTTGATACTGAATTTGACAGGTGGTGCAAAACTTGCTTAGTTGTCTTGATAGTCCTGAACTCCCTTTCCTTCAATGGCAAGAGTGCTTGGCTGTTCTAGCAACCCGACTTCCCAAAGATCTTCGAAATTCAGTAATTGTTTCTTTTGATCTCTCTCTCTCTCCCTCTCTTGTTTGTCCTTTTTCTTGCATACTCGTCTAGTGAATTTAAGAAATGTGACCTAATTGTGCCTTGCCACAACCTTTCAGTTGGAATCAACATACAGGGAGTTTGAGGGAATTTCAAGCGTCCAGAATATTGACTTTCCTGCCAAATTGTTGAGGGGTGTTCTTGAAGTAAATTCGTTATTTCACTTTCTTTATTTGAACTCTTTCTCACTTCACTTGGGAATTAGTAAACTTATTGTGGCACACTTCCTGCTATAGGCCCACTTATCCTCCTGTCCTGAGAAAGAGAAAGGAGCACAGGAAAGGCTTGTTGAGCCATTGATGAGTCTTGTGAAGTCTTATGAGGGTGGAAGAGAGAGTCATGCCCGTGTTATTGTTCAGTCACTTTTTGAAGAATATCTCTCAGTTGAAGAATTATTTAGTGACAATATACAGGTAAGCAATCCAGTAAACTACAATTCGTTATTGGATCAGTGGTGTCTTACCGCTACTAACTTGACCTGACTATGTCCAGATGGTTCACCTAATCTTTCGACATTCTGTAAAAACATCATAACTCTAATTTGAACTTAAAATTTAATACAAGATTTAAGTAACACCTTCCGTGATTTATTAATCCTTACAGTTAGTTCCTAATCTATTTTCTCTGGGATGAATCTGATCTTTTATCTCAAGTGTTGATCTTCCTTCTAATATTCATGTTTATCTGGTAATAATGATTTTTTGCTCCTTGTCCCCATTATCTTTTGACATGAATCTACGATAATTATTAACCACAAAAATTTGATGTACATATCTTGTGCTTTTGACAGTATGTAGTTGCCATTAAGTCCGTCGTCAAATTTCATAGAGTACAACACTTATTGTCAACATTCTCCAAGCTTAGTTTCCTAGTTTTCTTTGGGTAGTTCTACCAAGTGTTACTTGTGGACCATGTTATCCATAAGTCTATTTAGTATTATGTTTCCGACTTTTATAATACTTCTGTTCTTTTTTCTTCAGGCTGATGTGATTGAGCGTCTTCGACTTCAGTACAAGAAAGATCTATTGAAAGTTGTGGACATTGTGCTTTCTCATCAGGTATCATATCTATGACATGCTGGCCATGGTCACTTCATCTCTGTGGTAGTACTAACAGCATCTATGTTGTGGTTTGCAGGGTGTTAGGAGTAAAAATAAATTGATATTGCGGCTTATGGAACAGCTGGTTTATCCAAACCCAGCTGCATATAGGGATAAACTAATCCGGTTCTCTCAACTTAATCATACAAGTTATTCTGAGGTCAGCTGTTGCACTTTGTCTAATTGTCAAATTATGAGCATTTAATCCGTGCTGCTTTACTGTACTCAAGTTTTGAAAATGAGTCAAGGATTTTAGATGTTTGTACATTGAAGATTGGTTGTTTGTGACATTGTTTTCATGGTTATTTCTTGCTCCTTAAACAGTAAATTTTTGGTGTGTGCAGTTGGCACTAAAGGCAAGTCAACTGCTTGAACAAACCAAGCTGAGTGAACTTCGATCCACCATTGCTAGGACTCTTTCTGAGTTAGAGATGTTCACTGAGGATGGTGAACATATGGATACTCCCAAGAGAAAAAGTGCCATTAATGAACGGATGGAGGATCTTGTCAATGCTCCATTGGCAGTTGAGGATGCTCTTGTGAGTCTATTTGATCATAGTGATCACACCCTTCAAAGACGGGTTGTCGAAACTTATGTTCGTAGGCTATACCAGGTACTATCTAAAATTTTTTTAACCTTCTGCTTGTTCTTCCTAATAAATAGTATTTTCTTAAATTGACTGTTTGTACATACCTGCCAGCCCTATCTTGTGAAAGGAAGTGTCAGAATGCAGTGGCACAGATCTGGTCTTATTGCATCATGGGAGTTCTTGGAAGAGCATCTTGAGAGAAAGGGCTCTGAAGATGTATTGTCAGATAAACCACATGTTGAGAAACATTGTCAGAGGAAATGGGGAGCCATGGTTATCATTAAGTCTCTCCAATTTTTACCCACAATTGTTAATGCCGCTATAAGGGAAACAACTCATAACCTTCAAGGAGCAGTTCCAAGTGGATCTGCAGAATCAGTTATTTTTGGTAATATGATGCATATTGCACTGGTGGGCATCAACAATCAGATGAGTTTACTTCAGGATAGGTATGTGGGGTGTCTATTACTGACTTGGATGCCCTTTCATGAATTTGAATATCAATAGCATTAAAAACAATCTCTAGGTGGTGCATTTAATTTAAATGCTATATGTATATGGTGTAGCTCAGTAGCAGGTCCCAGTTTAAAGATTCAAATTATTAAGTTTCCAAGTCTCTTTTTAGAAACTTAAGGGGAATTGAAAATTTTTTAAGGTATACTGAGAAAAGTATCAGGCTATTGAATGCAACCTTCACTGGGTCCATTCCATTCTTAGCAATGCTGTACTTTGACTACTTGCAGCGGTGATGAGGATCAGGCCCAGGAAAGAATTGAGAGGTTAGCCGAAATACTTAAAGAGCAAGAAGTGGGCTCCAGTTTACGGACTGCAGGTGTGGGGGTTATTAGCTGTATCATACAGAGGGATGAAGGGCGAGCTCCTATGAGACACTCTTTTCACTGGACAGCAGAAAAGCTCTATTATGAAGAAGAGCCTCTGCTGCGACATTTGGAGCCACCGCTGTCCATCTACCTTGAACTGGTATGCTTATTTGGAAAAATAAAAGAAGTTAAACAAAAATTGGAGGAGAACAAGACAAGATCATTCTAGATTTTGATGTAAAGTATGATATATGTTGTTTTGATGCAGGACAAGCTTAAAGGATATGAAAACATACAATATACTTCATCCCGAGATCGACAATGGCATTTGTATACTGTAGTAGATAAACCAGTGCCAATCCAGAGGATGTTTCTTAGAACGCTTGTCAGGCAGTCAACTAATGAAGGATTTGCTGCATATCAAGGGCTGGGTATGGAAGCAACCCGTCTGCAATCAGCTACATCCTTTACTTCAAGAAGCATTTTGAGGTCATTAGTTGCTGCAATGGAGGAATTGGAGCTTAATTCGCATAATGCTACTGTCAAATCAGATCATGCTCATATGTATCTCTGTATCTTGCATGAGCAGAGAATAGATGATCTTGTGCCTTACACCAAGTATTTGCTTCTACAATTTTTATTATATTCTTTGGTGTTTGTTGTTGTTGGATACACAAAGTTCCTTATATTTGTGGTACTGTCTTTCAGGAGAGTTGACATAGATGCTGACCAAGAAGAAGCTGCTGTTCACTCAATTTTGGAAGAACAGGCTAGGGAAATTCATACATCAGTTGGTGTCAGAATGCACAGGTTAGGTGTTTGTGAATGGGAAGTTAGGCTCTGGATGGCATCATCTGGACAAGCAAATGGTGCTTGGAGGGTTATTGTCACAAATGTTACTGGTCACACCTGTGTGGTACATGTAAGTTATCCCATCAGATAAATTCTTTCATGAAAAGCTTTTGATTAGGCTTGGCAACTACTGACAGAGCTTTTAAATGAATTGTGACTTGAAGAGGAATGGATAAACTCTCGCCATTCTGTTCACTCCATAGAAATTAGACTAGAAGAGGAATGGAGGTATATATGCACCAATTGTGTGTAGACTCCTCCAATGCTAACTACTTTTCGAATGGAACTTGCTAGAAATGGTGTCGTTCCCCATGGTGGAAAAACTCTCCTCAATAAGTCAACTCCATAGAAATTGGAGTCAGATGTTCAGTGGGGGATAGTAATTGGCCTATAGACACTTTGAATCAGCTTGTTTAGTGTCAAAATGTATATTAATGCAAAGATCAGTTCATACTCTTGCAAGTCACTATCATCATGCGTCTTACAGATGTAGGTGACTAATGAAGTTACCATCATCACTAACTTCCTCAATACCAGAATCTATTGGTTTTTGGTTATTGATCTGGTTTAAAATTTTAGTTTTCATATGGAAACCAAGGTATCACTAATGTATTACTGACTGATGTTCCATTCAGATATATCGGGAATTCGACGATACCAGCAAACACAGTGTGGTATATCATTCTATCTCCGAGCGTGGTCCTCTGCATGGTGTAGCAATTAATGCACATTACCAGTCTTTGACAGCTCTCGATCGGAAACGTCTGTTGGCAAGGAGAAGCAGCACGACCTACTGCTATGATTTTCCATTGGTATGTCTGATATTTTCTGCTTGAGGGTATTACTATTTTGTTATTGATCCCAGAAGTTTAGCAAATAAAAGCTCTGTTTACACTGCTCAAATTTTCTTTCAGGCATTTGAGGCAGCCTTGGAACAAATATGGGCTGCTCATCTTCCAGGAACTGGGAAACCCAACGGTAAACTTCTCAAAGTTGCAGAGCTTGTATTTGCTGAGAGAAAAGGTAGCTGGGGTACTCCTCTTATTCCCATTGATCGTCCAGCGGGGCTCAATGATGTTGGCATGGTAGCCTGGACCATGGAATTATCTACGCCAGAGTTCCCATCAGGGAGGAAAATTTTGATAGTAGCCAATGATGTTACCTTCAAAGCTGGATCTTTTGGTCCGAGAGAGGATGCATTCTTCCTTGCAGTGACTGATCTTGCTTGCACTAAGAAACTGCCTCTCATTTATTTGGCAGCCAATTCTGGTGCTCGTATTGGGGTGGCAGAGGAAGTTAAGTCCTGCTTTAAGATTGGTTGGTCAGATGAATTATGCCCTGAGCGTGGTTTCCAGTATGTATACCTAAATCAGGAGGATTATGCACGAATTGGATCTTCTGTAATAGCACATGAGCTGAAATTGGCAGATGGAGAAACTAGATGGGTGATAGATGCCATTGTTGGAAAGGAGGATGGTTTGGGGGTCGAGAACTTATCTGGAAGTGGAGCAATTGCTAGTGCCTATTCTAGAGCATACCAGGAAACCTTTACCTTAACATATGTGACTGGCAGAACTGTGGGAATTGGTGCTTATCTTGCTAGGCTTGGCATGAGATGCATACAGAGGCTTGATCAGCCCATTATTTTGACGGGTTTCTCTGCATTAAATAAACTTCTTGGTCGTGAGGTTTATAGCTCTCACATGCAACTTGGTGGACCTAAAATTATGGCAACTAATGGAGTTGTTCATCTGACGGTATCAGATGACCTTGAAGGTGTATCTGCCATTTTGAAGTGGTTAAGCTGTATACCTCCCCACATAGGCGGTGCACTTCCCATTGTTAGTTCCTTGGATCCCCCAGAAAGGCCCGTGGAATACTTCCCAGAAAACTCGTGTGATCCGCGTGCTGCTATTTCTGGCATTCTCAATGGTAACGGGAAATGGCTCGGTGGTATTTTTGACAAGGATAGTTTTGTCGAGACACTGGAAGGCTGGGCAAGGACAGTTGTTACAGGAAGGGCAAAGTTGGGAGGAATTCCTGTAGGAATAGTAGCTGTTGAGACACAGACTGTTATGCAAGTTATCCCTGCTGACCCAGGACAGCTCGATTCTCATGAGAGGGTTGTCCCTCAGGCTGGGCAAGTATGGTTTCCAGATTCGGCAACAAAAACAGCACAAGCTATATTGGATTTTAATAAGGAAGAGCTTCCACTTTTCATTCTTGCCAATTGGAGAGGCTTTTCTGGTGGACAGAGAGACCTTTTTGAAGGTATCCTGCAGGCAGGTTCAACCATAGTTGAGAACCTTAGAACATACAAACAACCTGTTTTTGTATACATCCCCATGATGGGTGAGCTTCGAGGTGGAGCATGGGTTGTGGTAGATAGTCAGATCAATTCAGATCATATTGAAATGTATGCTGACAGAACAGCTAAAGGCAATGTTCTTGAGCCAGAAGGAATGATTGAGATCAAATTTAGGACAAAAGAACTGCTGGATTGTATGGGTAGGCTTGATCAACAGCTTATCAATCTGAGGGCAGAGCTTCAGGAAGCCAGGAATAGTGGCAATTATGGTACACATGAATCATTACAACAGCAGATAAAGGCTCGTGAAAAACAGCTCCTTCCAGTCTATACTCAAATAGCTACCAAATTCGCCGAGCTTCATGATTCCTCGCTAAGGATGGCTGCTAAAGGAGTGATTAAAGAAGTGGTGGACTGGGGTAGGTCCCGTTCATATTTCTACAGAAGGCTACGCAGGAGAGTTGCCGAGTTTTCAATGGTCAAGACTATCAAAGATGCATCTGGTGACCAACTGTCGCACAAATCTGCACTAGAGTTGATGAGAACATGGTTCTTGAGCTCCAGTGTTGCCAGTAGCAGAGAAGTAGCTTGGATGGATGACGAGGCTTTCTTTGCATGGAAAGAAGATTTGGGAAATTATGAAGAAAAGCTACAGGAATTGCGGGTCCAGAAGGTATTGCTTCAACTCAGAAGTATTGGTGAATCTGCTTCAGACTTGAAGGCTCTACCTCAAGGTCTTGCTGCCCTTTTAAGCAAGGTAAATGGTCATGATCTTTGCTTTGCCTTTAAGGTGATACTTGTCATTATCTGAATCATATATAACAACAGTTCACAATTCGATGCAGGTTGAGCCATCAAACCGTCTGCAACTTGTCAATGAACTTCGTAAGGTGCTAAGTTGATTCTCTGTATACGGGCTCGCCGGTAACAGCAAATATATTCCCCTGTTGGCACAATTATGGGTATACAAGCACATCCGCTGATGCATGATGAAACATACACCTCTCACCAAGTTGGTGATACAGGGGGGAGTTGCCTGTCTTTGGTGCAGCCAACTTGAACCTGTGTGAATTGTGCGAGGAGAGTTCCAGAGACAGGTCACCTCCATGAAGTGTTAATCTTTCTTACGGCTGAAGTAGGGGAATAGGTTGGTTGCTATCATTGTGAGCTAAGATTGGCCAAAACTGGTGGTGACCAATGGCTGACCAGACCACCTGCTTGTTACTGATTGTTTTTGTAATAATATGTAACATGTAATGACCGCTTCCTTTCTAAATAAAAACAGGCCATTTTTCAGTCAAATAAATTACTTACAAAAGGATATTTATGAATAGATAATTGAAATTTTAGGACATACACACCAACGCAACCCCAAAAAGTAGACAGGCCGTAGCGACAAAACACTGCTCCATGCATTAAGAAGACTCGACTTCCCTATGTTCGGACCGCCAAGTATAGCCATCTACGAGATTTCATCAAGAATGCCATGAGGATCTTGTGCAGAACAGTGTTAATCTTTTCTCCGATGCAAGAATGAACTAAGCAAAATCCATTTAGATCATGCATCGGATTTCAGTATGACTAGGCAAGGAAAAATATTTAACTTGATAACTATATGTCAGGCGAATTCAGCAGTCAAAACACAGACTTGGGAAGCAGCCATATTTCTTAAGAGGACGATGAAATAACTATACCCCATAACCATAAACCAAATTCCCTTGATTATCCAACACAACGCAATATTTCAGCAGCATGACTTGTGGGCATCCATTTATACACCGCTTTACCCTTCTCTTTTTTGTTCTTATTCTTCCTCACTGGTCTAAACAGACGAGAAACAATATCCACCGCCGATGGCCCTGATAAACAGATCACTTGTGGAGGTGACAATGGTCAAAATAGTTGTGCTGAATTCCCATTCTGCATAGGATCGTCAGGGCCAAATAGCGCTGGTCCTTTCTTACAAATAGCGCTGGTCCTTTCTTACGAAGCCAAGCTGGCTTCGAGTTTACATTAACACTAGGATCAGTAATGAGGCTTTCGGGAGTTTAAAGGTTTTAGGTTTGTGGACATTGAGAAGCATAAGAAAGGGAATACTTCTAAAGGTAAAGGTGGCGGTGGCCGCGGAGGAAACAAGAAATGGCTGACAATCGAGCGAACTAAGCACCTGTTTAGTTGAGCTTTTTATAACTTAAAAAGTTTTTTTACTTATTTTTATTAGAAATGGTGTTTGGCTGAAAAATTTAAAAGTATTTTTTAAATAAAAATGACTTTTTTAAAATTTAAAATATAATTTTTTAATAAATTTAAATTTAGAGTATTTTAAAAAAGCTCATCTTTTTAGCTTTTTTGGGTAGACTTTACGCACCCCTCATTTCCGACGTTTACATTTATATCAGTCTCATCACCTCATTCTCTTATATTGTCTTTTGCAGGACTGATTTTCCAGGCTGCTGAGTGGCAATATCGAGCTGGTACCGGGCCCCGGCCTCGCCAAGAGTACATGATCGGTTGGAGCAAACCGCCTCCTGGATGGGTAAAACTCAATACTGATGGCACAAGCAAACAATCCACATTCTCAGCCACGGCAGGAGGCCTTATTCGAGACACTGAAGGCAACTGGCT